>JAHWFP010004987.1:0-55723 GCA_023313725.1 Lithobius niger | reverse complement strand
AGACCCGTAACTGTTTGCTGTGTTGAAGTGCTAGATGATCACATCCTGTAAGCTATGAAAATGTAATGCTATTAAACGTATACAGTATTACAAACAAAAACGTCAAGAGTGCCGTAAAAAAAGGGGATATATGATTCACACGGATATAAATTGATGATTTTTAATTGAAATAATAAAATGTACAATTGAACAAATTCCATCTGTTTAGGTGCTGTTGTGCTTTACGTTTTAAATATATGATTGGTAAAGCACAACATCACCTAAACAGATGGAATTTTCTCAATTGTACATTTTATTATTTCAATTAAAAATCATCAATTTTTATCCGTGTTCATTTTAACAAGTGAAAATTCAATCATATATCCCCCTTTTTTTACGGCACACTTACCGTTTTTGTTTGTAATCTGTGTACCGCTTTTACACCTATGGCGTGACGCTACAAATCTTTATGCATGCAGTCGATTGTTGCTGGCCACTTTGAAACAATTCAATACATCTCTGAAAGCCTCCATCTGCGAAATAAATACGCCATTAGCTGCCAATTTCGAGGCCGCTTGGTTGGTTTAAACGTATATCGTTTAGCTGAAACATGGATTCTTTCAATTCAATTTGTTTATTATGGATCTCGGCCCTAAACTGCGCTTCCAAACTGATGCTAAACGGATTCTTTCGAACATATTTATTCAGGAGCCGTGGCCCGAAGCCGTACGCCCCTTCACCCTAAAGCATACAACCATAACACCACATGTGACAACTCATTACTCCAACACCACGGTTTCATCACTTTTCAAAGTTGCCGCCAAGACACAGCGAACCACTAAACTCGATGAGGACGGGGTTCCGGGGCGACCCACCTTCTCTCCCCCATTTAGGGTAAGTTTTGGTGGGCCTCTTGGAAGCACGAAGGACAACTAGATGCACTGCCACTCTGACGCACAGCAAACCACCAAACACACTCGCACAAGATGAGAGGGGTAACCCACCTTCTCGCCCCCATTTAGGGAAAGTTCCGGTGGGCCTCTTGGAAGCACGAATCACGACCAGATGCACTGACACACCAACGCACATCAAACCACCAAACACACTCACATTAGATGACAGGGGCGACCCACCTTCTCTCTCCCATTAGGGAAAGCTTCGGCGGGGCCATCCACGCCCGTTAACACACAGCACGAAGCACGCACTTTCACATAGCGATGATGGATTTGGGAAGGGAGACAATGGTCACAAAACGCTCCAAAACCACAGGAAACCCCAAGCAACGCTGAACAACGCCTAAACACGAAGAATGGATATGGAGTTTGCAGAGTGGCATTGTTCCCTAATCACAATGGTTAAAACAATGTATAACAATAAAAATGATCGTTCAGGGACCTGTAACTCCGGAATGGCTGCAGCTGCACCATTCGAAAAAGTGGTCTCTGAGGATGAAGTCCAGGGAAATTTCTGGATTAGATCATGTTTCTGATTTTAGGTGGGTGCAGTAGTTTTTTCTGAAACCGTGTCACACAAGAACAAGAACAACACCAACAAGAAGTGAACAGTTTTCAAATTTTCGTGTGGTTCCATACGTTTACTCTTGCACGGAATAGCATAAACGTTGGTATAAACTTGGGAAAAGTTGCTATCTACTATCTGGCCAAGTTTGGTCGAAATATATTGAATAGAAACGGAGAAATTAATAGTTTTAGTTTTGCTGGAGACAGGACTTCAATCATATATATACATGGCTATCGCAGTGTATGATACACTTTGAAGATGATATTTTTTGAGCAAGAGTTCATATTAACGACGACCCGTAACTGTTTGCCGTGTGAAGTGCTAGATGACCACATCCTGTAAGCTATGAAAACGTAATGGCATTAAACATATACACTATACACTCTGAAGACGCTATTCTGTATGTTTGTGAACAAGAGTTCGTATTATCGTCGACCGTTAACAGTTTGCTGCATTGAAGTGCTAGATGATCACATCTTGTAAGTTATGAAAATGTAAGACTATTAAATGTATACTCTATACATTCCGCATAATACACTGTACACTGTACACTAAACACTAATTTGTAGTTTGGGTGCAAGTGTTCATATTAACGACGACCCCGTAACTGTTTGCCTTGTTGAAGTGCTAGATGATCACATTACATCCTGTAAGCTATGTGTATAGTGTAAATGTAATGCTATTAAACATATACACTGAAGACGGTACTCTGTATTTTTGTGAACAAGAGTTCATATTAATGACGACCCGTAACACTTTGCTGCATTGAAGTGCTAGATGATCACATCCCGTAAGTCATGAAATGTAATGCTATTAAACGTATACGCTATACACTCACACGATGCACTATACACTAATTTGTATTTTTGTGAACAAGAGTTCATATTAGCGATGAACCGTAACTGTGTGCTATGTTGAATTGTAAGATGATAACATCCTGTGAGCTATGAAAATGTAATGCTATTAAACATATACACTACATACTCTGAAGACGCTATTTTGAATTTTTGTGAGCAAGAGCTCATACTAGCGATGACACTTACACAGTTTGCCGTATTGAAGTGCTAGATGATCACATCCTATAAGCTATGAAATGTAATGCTAAGAAACACATACCCTATACACTCTGAAGACGCCATGTACTGGCAGTACACGTCACTTTATACCATCTCAACTTCCACACAAATTGTGTGCTGGTGGCTGAGACCGTGCTCAGAATGTGACTGCCACCACACAAACGTGTACTATTAGTGCAGTCTTCAGAGTGTATAAGTTGCTTCCTATGGGAGGATTCCTATGGAAGGTGGCAAATGGATTCTTTTGGCTTAGCATCTAAAAATGAACTAATTAGGCATATACCTGAGTTTGATTACGTCAGTTACGCAGCAGAGCGAGAGCTCCTACAATATCCATTGTCTTCCACTGTGTTTGAAAAATTAATTCAGAATATTTTTGGCAACCCCTTCACGTATATGATTTCCACCCCCATGCTCCCCGTATATCATTTCTGCCAGTGCGGTGTGAACGAATTCAACACTCATCTCTAACATGCACATCTGGATCAAGCACAACGAGCACAACGAGCACGTTCTGTCACCATGTTATTGCTATTAAACGTATACACTATACACTCTGAAGATGCTATTTTTGTGATGATCATTTCGGTGTATAAAATTAGAGAAGCTGGCCAAGTACAGGTCGTTGCTTGACGTTCTTTTCACGCAAGGCGAATCCGAAACCAGTTGTCAATCCACTGTTGATAACTGCCACGTCATATGACTTCGAGGGTTTGTAGAGGAAGCAGTCCGTAATTATATCTTCAGCTGTCTTCAAAGGTACGGCGAGAGGAATGTGACTGTTGCCATCAGTTGATGGATCCGGAAAACTAACGCGTTCGGCATTTGTTGGGACAGGGAGCAGTGGCACATTCGCATTTGTGTCAGAAGCTGGAGGGTTCAGTGGACGGGAATCGGCCTTTGCATTCGCATTTGCAATCGCTATCTGTCGAATAAGGAGAGATGATGTGTCGATGTTCAAACCATCAGGATTTGAGATGTCAAGAATCGGGTCGGCGGCAATCGTCGGTAAATGGTGAGATGAGGTTCATACTTCTTGGAGTGGCGATGGGTAGAAACTGGAAGACGATATGGCGGTGACTTGTTGGTCCTCTTGGGTTTAACAGATTGCGTCACGGAAGGTGGTGCCATGGCAGCCGTTTTGCTATGACCAAACTCGGCGATGGCGTGCTCCATCATTTGGTTGACTTCCGTGTGGGAGATGGAGTGGACCCCTCTTGAAGAATGGGACGACAGATCCAAGGCTTGCAATGGCAATTGTTCAGCTTCTGGCATTTGTCTGCACTGATGTTGGGGACGGATGTAGGCTTGACGAGCAGCTTGATAACACGCTTCAAAGGTTGAGAGATGCAGACTTGAAGTTCGCGAATACTGACCAGCTGGAAGGGGGAAGTTGCAGCGGTGTTGGCTTCCTCGACGGTCGCATTCGTGTTCAAAGCTGGAGGGTTCAATGGATTGGAAGCGGCATTCACCTTCGCATTCGTGGCGGTGAGAGTTGATCGAGGGCATTCGATTCATTATCAGACATGGTTGGGGGCAGGAGAGTAATCTCTGTAACCTCGGCGAGCAAATAAGACATCTTTCTTCTTCAAGAGGTGTGGCTAGAAGATCTTCAGGACGAATGTCGGGAAACAAAACTGATGACCAAACGAATGGGCAAATGCACTCATGTAGAGAGGGGCTGTGTAGTAGAGATGCGCAGTTGGGCTACGAAGCCAGAGGCTACTGAGCACCAAAAAACTTCCAGGGATACAGCATCATTCGAGGAACTAATGCAAAAATTATCAGGTTATAGTTTTTTCCAGCAACAAGAAAGGATGAATTCAAAACCGGAAAATCTTGTCTGAACCACTTATATTTAAGATCACTAAAATATGGCCATAATGGCCATATTTTAGTGTTACGGTTGAGGAGAAAAACTTCGATCATTTCTTCACAACGTGTCTAGTCTGGAATAAAAGTGAAAAGGAACAAAATATACATAAATCAGAAAAGAATGATGACAATAATGTAAACAATGCTAAAAAAATACTAAATGTAACGAGTAATTTTCATAATTTCATTTAACCTTCGAACTTTTACTCTGTGGGATTAGCTTGGCGAAAGAGCTTGGCGTTTGATATCACGACTTCACACAGCCGAAAAGCAGCTTGGCGGGAAACATTAACAAGTTTTGTTTTGGGGTAGATACTAGAATACAGAAGATGTATACAAACAATAAAAACAAAAAGAAAATACAAAAAGAGAACCATTTAAAGGTACCAAAAATGGATTACAGAAGAAATTTAAAATTAATAATAAAAAAAAAATGTCTGGGGTTAAAATGAAAAATTCTATGACTAATGAAAACAGATACTTAGGAAGAATACAGAAAATAAAAAAAAGAAGTACATTCTATAATAATAAAGGATAAACATTATTATTGTAGAATGTACTTCTTTTTTTTTAAATCCTGGAAGAAAATCGAAAAAAATACATAAATCAGTTTGAAAAGTAATTAAAGAATTAACTGGACAACATAAAAAAGAGAGAATATTGATGAAGTGATAAAAGAGACATTAAAAAAATAATATAGAAGACCATGTGAAGAGTTTAATCGGAATTTTTCGAGACAAATTCCTAACGTGAAAGAAACGTATGAAAACAGAGCAAGAAACTTAATTTCAGGGAATTTTTTTTCAAAAAACGTAAAAATACTTTAAAGATCAAACATTAAATTAAAAATAAATTTTTATTAGAGAAGCAACAGAAAGGGAAATTGTAAATATTATATTGTATTTGAAAAATACAAATTCAACAGATTTTGATGGTATTAAAACTTGCCATATAAAAGAATGTAAAGTAAATATGTGTATTGCAATAAGTATTCTTATTAACAGGATAATAGATAATGAATGCTGGCCAGATGATTTAAAAATACAGATCTTAAGACCATTATATAAAAAAAAGGACAAAAAACAGAATATAACAATTATAGACCTAAATCTGTACTTTCAGTAGTTCGATAAAATAATTTTAAAAATTTTGCAGAAAGAATTAGAAATTTTTGTGAAAAAATGCAAAATTAGCAAAATTAGAATTTGGTTACACACAACATCAAAACTTTTAATAGAACAAAATGATACGATAACAAAGTCATAAAATGAGGGGAAATATATTGGTGCAATACAAATAGATTTACAAAAGGCCTTTGATTCTTTTGATATGCAAATTTTGCATAAAAAATGTGAAAAAATTGGTATTCGTGGGAAAATGTTTGAAATTATTAAGAGTTGTCTAAAAATAGGAAAGCAACGATTAAAATTGATGAAAAATTTAGTGATTTCACTGGGATACAGGATGGTGTGCCACAAGGTTCGGTTTTGGGACCACTATTGTTTTTAATTTACATAAAAGATATTTATGAAATAATTGGCAATACCATACTTTATCGTTTTGCAGATGATATCATTTTAATCTTAATATACTATGTTAGAACAGAAATGATAAAAAAAAATGTACAAATTGATTTTCACAAAAGAAATTTTAAACGACCTAATAACTTTTAATACTTTTATTGTTATAACTTTTGCTTTTGTGTTTGCTTTTTTTTCTTTTTTTTTAAATTTTAAATGTTTATTGTTAAATATACCTTCTACCTTAAGATCCTTTCACGACATGTTCAAAATGGAAAAAAGTATTAAAAGCTGGAATTTGGGGATCTTCTAGAATGTAGTTTATAGTGCATGACCTGTTTTTTAAGCTGTATGATATTGAAATGAAATTAAGCATCTTTTGAGGATAGAAATTTTAAACGCCTAATAACTTTTAATACTTTTATTATTATAACTTTTGCTTTTGCTTTTGCTTTTTTTGCTTTTATTTTAAATGTTTATCGTTAAATATACCTTCTACCTTAAGATCCTTTCACAATATGTTCAAAATGAAAAAAAAATTAAAAGCTGGAATTTGGGATCTTCTAGAATGTAGTTTATAGTGCATGACCTGTTTTTTAAGCTGTAAATTAAGCATGAAATTAAGCATCTTTTGAGGATAGAATCTTAAATGAATCATGAGTTTTAATACTTTTATTGTTATAGCTTTTAATAATGTTTATTGTTAAATATACTAAGTGATATGAGATTTTATTATAGCTAAGGATGTATTACTGTTTTGTTTCAGTGCACATACTGGCTCTTGTAGCTTTTTGCTTGTTATATTATTATTATATAATAAATTATTATTATTATTATTATTAATCAATAAATATTGATAATCAAATAAAAAACAATTTTAAGGATACTGATTAACAGTCAATACGTGACAATTTTTCAAATTTCTTCATGCAAGAGGTACCTCTTTTAAAATTTGAAAAAACACAGAGGCAACATAATTATTACAATGCGAATACATATCTGAACAATAATAAAAAAACATGCGTCAACTGTATCCAACTTTTGAAACCAAGTAAGACTGAAATTATTCGCATTGTAAAAAAACTTAAGCTTAAAGAAATCAACTGGTCATGATGGGTTTTTACTTGAGTATTTTGTAAACAGTTTGGAACATACAGCTGACTTTATGAAAGTCTTAATTGATGCCATTATTGAAACTGAACTCTGGCCAGATGAACTAAAAAAACAAATATTAAGACCAATTTATGAAAAAAAAAAGAAAAAAATGTGTATTGTAATTATCGACCATTTGCACTACTTCCAGTTCTAAACAAAATAATTGAAAAGTACTTTGCAAATGTATATGTACATTTTTTAATAAATTTAAGCTCCTGAATGACTCACAATTTGGGTTTAGACAAGGAAGAGGCACCATAAATGCACTTAATGAAATTAATAATGTTGTTTTGAATGCACTAAATAAAAGTAATCATGTTGGTATTATATCTATTGATTTGAAAAAAGCATTTGATACAATTGATAAAACAATTTTGTACAATAAATTATTGGTATTCAAGGAAAAATGCTACATATTTTAGCAAATTATATGTTTAATCGACAGAGCTGCGTGAAAATTGCAAACTCTCCGAGTAATTGGAACTTTGTTCAATTTGGTGTACCACAGGGATCCATTCTTGGTCTCCTTTTATTTATTTTTTATATAAATGACATTCTAGAAGAAAATAACAGATGAAAAATAACACTCTATGCTGATGATATCTTAATGATGTCTATAAATAAGAAACAAGAAAATATGATTCGAAATTTACAGAATGATTTTCATACTTGGAATCGATATCTTTATAACAATGAATTATTTATTAACAATGACAAAACAATTTTTATGCATGTAACAACATCAAACACCGAAACATAAAATTCTATAATACGCTCACATAATGAAAACTGTGCTAACTATAATACCTGCAAAAACTGCCCGCATATCAAACAAGTTGCAGCTATGCGATATCTAGGAATTGTAATTGATGAAAACTGGAAATATTACTGTCATATTGAGATTTTAAAGAAAAATACACGTAAAATCATTCCCACGCTTTTCCTTGTATATAAAACTTTTGGAATTGAAATTAAAAAAATGCTATATGACTCATGGATACTTTCACAACTGTGCTATTCCTGCTCCATATATATGGAGCGACAACTGAAAATTATATTGAAATGCTTCAAAAAACCTTAAACAAAGCAACTAAAGCTCTTTTTGGATATACACATAAACTATCGACAAAGGATATCTTAAAAAATACAAACTTCGAAATTTAAATAAATTGTTTAAATTAACATTAATAGTAAACTTCTTTTTTGATAATACATACCAAAAAAGAACAGATAGAGAGGGTAGAAACTTTTACGCATGGCTTAAAATACCATCATGGAGAAATTCATATGGCAGAAGGTGCAATGAATTCCTTGTACCAACTATTCTTAATGAGATACCTTTTGAAATTAGAAGAAATTTAAATAGAGCAAACATACGAAAATAAATTAAGGAATGGCTATTGAGTTAGATATTGGTAAAATTTACTAACAGGATTATTTACTATAATATATGTGCTAGTGTACAAAATATAATGTTCAAATTGTGATTTGAGAAACTGGGTGTATTTTTACTTTTCTGATTTTAATTCGGTGCACATACAAGCCATATTGGCTTCGTGCACGCATTTGTCATATTGTTTGACGAATGTGTAATCACCATTACTGAATAAATTATTATTATTATTATTATTATTACTGATTTTCTAATAGAAAATATTGGAAAACTGTCTAACTCTATGGAATTAAAAAAAATCTGTGGGGGAAGATGGATTTTTATTAACCACGTTTTGACTAAAAACTTGCTTAACTTGCTTGTGCATTGATAAACTGCATAATCACTTCAGTAACTTGGCCTGATAAATATAAATTACAACTGTTAAGACCAATTTATAAGAAAGGAGCCAAAAATAATTTGAATAATTGTTGACCAACAGCATTATTGCCAGAAATGAATGAAATTATAGAACATTTTTTGCTTATTGAATACGAATTTTTTTAATAAATTTTTAATACTATCAAAAAACCAATTTGGGTATCTAAAAAATAAAGGAACTATAGAATCAGTTAAACAATTAACTGATAAATTGACTGGTTCTTTAAATGATAGATATTATATCGGTGTAAATTTTATCCACCCAAAACCATAACTGGTAGAAAAACCCGCCAAGTTTCCAAAAACGGTCGGCCTTTGAAGGTAGTGATATCATTCCACCAGGGAAAAGCCGCCAAGGTTAATCCTATTAGCCAAGTTAATCGCACATACTAATAGTTCGAAAGTTAAATGAAAACTAGAAGATTGCTACTAGCGGTAGCAATCTTCAAGTTTTCATTTAACGTCCAAAGTATTATTCGGTGCGATTAACTTGGCTAATAGGATTAACCTTGGCGGCCTTTCCCTGGTGGAATGATATCACTACCTTCAAAGGCCGACCGATCTTGGAAACTTGGTGGGTTTTTCTACCAGTTATGGTTTTGGGTGGATATCACAACTATCATAGGACTGTGAACGTACATAAGGTTACACCGTCTGTTTAAGATGCTTCAATCCCATTTTTGCACACACTGACTAACAATTGCTGATTTCGTTCGATTTGCTCACTCATTCAGCGCATTCAGTTGTTTTGTTTATCCCTGCAGCTTCCCCTTAAATTTTCAACATTTCGTTCACATTTAGTCATGCAGAAACCCCGAAGGTCGCTGTTACTAAAACAGCAAAACGCAAAGCATTTTTTTTTTTGGTTATTAACAAAGAACCCTTTAGCTCGTGTATGCTCGTATTGTTGCGTAACCATCATCTAACGTACATCTCTTTATTCTCACGCTATCCACGGCAACGTTAATGTTTCTTTATTTTGTCCTTCGTTACAGTTCAGTTTTTAGTTCGTCCAGGCTTTTACAATAAATTTAAGGACCAGTCTTGATTGTTCAAGCCATTGTTGCTTGAAACTGGAAAAAAACTTGGAAAAACTTGGAACAACTTGGAAAAACTTGGAAAAAACTGTTGCAACTTGGAAAAAAAAACGAAATTCAAATTCGACGATGGCGAATTTCAAAACCCTCCCACAGATTTGTCCTGACCCCTACAACCCCCAAATAAACCAAAGGACCATCCTCAGATCACCATGCATCCGTGTGCAAAAGTTCAGGTACGTAGGCTTTCTCAATTTTGCGCTAGCCATGAGCAAAAAGTCTATGGGATTTAACATGGGAAAAATCTTATTAGCTAGCTAGACTGTAACATAAAAACAACGTTATTGACGCATCTTTTTCTCTATGATTGGTGGACACTCATCCTTTAAATTTTAGTTTTTCTTAGTCTCTGACCCTTCCCCTTACATTTTCCACAGTTTGAAACATTTCTGTCGCATTGGGATTTATCCTCAACATGCCAAAATATGCTTTCAGTTGCTTACAGTTAACAGACACATGTCTGCTAGTGAGCCGCCTTTTTATCATTAGCAATCAGGTTTTAACAATCGGATGTCTACAATGGGATGATCTACTGTTACTTGGCGGCGACACACTAGCGTGTGTCTAGATTGACACAATAAAGGTAATATCAAACTTTTGCTGACGATGTGTTTTTACTCTATTCACACTATATTTAAACAAATGATGAGTAGATTGCAACAAGACTTGGATAAGATTTATGAATGGTCTATATGAACGATGTATTTTTCAGAGCCTTTGTTAGATCTATGCTGGACTATCGCCTCCCGTTTCTCTGCACTTCCCCACGTCACATTAGGTCACTGCTGGTCTCGTTCAATGAATGCCTCAGAATAGTAACGGGGAGTCTGGCTTCCACCCCTGTCCAATCTCTCTGGGTCGAATATAGTGAACCTCCCTTGCATCACCGTGCTTGCGAATTGCTAATGGTTTTGTGCATGAGGAATTTCAGCAGGGGCTCCACGAACCCTGTGATGAGGATTATTTCTGATAACCGCGACATAGGCGAGCGGTCTCGTGAGCTGTTAGTGGTCACAGGGAAGGGTGTGTCCCTTCTTCTGAAAGTTTTGCAGCTTCGTCTCCTGGAGGTGGCACATGTTCGATCACTGAGCTCTTGGACTTGGTGTCCGTAGCTTGCCAGACTGTTTGACCCATGTTACACTGTTTGCGAAGTCTTCCGTGGTGTGTCATATGTGAGTAAGACCAGAGATGGGGGTATTGGGGAGGGGGTCACGATCCTGACACTAAAGTACTGCCTAAAACGTCGTCTCAGTGCTGTGGACTCAGGACTGTCTGCAAATTAGCAGCATTCTATGTTGCCCTGGGCATTGCTCTTGACCTTGCTCTAGCATCGTTCTCAATTGTGACTGACTCGTTGTTCAGTCTGTGCAAGTTTCCACACTCGGCTATGTCTCTTAGTGTTAGTGACCCGTTGGTTTTACCATTTGTTGGAAGTTGTTGGTTGCTACAGATGTGGCCCTCAAGTGGGTGAAGGAGCACGCGGGTTGTCACGGGAACGAGCACGTGGACAAATTGGCTAAAGACGCTGTCTTCGGCGATGTACCAGAGGTTTCTCTTCTTCTGAGGACCAGACGGGCTTCTCTTCGGAAACGGTCCTTACACAGTTGGAATGAAGAGTGGCGTACAGCACCCACAAGTCGGGTTCTGTTCTCTTTGCAGCCGGAGTGCTCGTGTGGTTCCGTTCTGGATGCTTTACCTAACTGGATAGCACGGGTACTCACTGGGCTTAGCACTGGTCATTGACTTCTGCCGTCAGATCAGCACAGGTTAGGCTGGGCAAAACAGCCATCTGCCCAATATGTAGTGTAGAGGTCACCACTGAGCATTTTCTCCTGTTCTGTACGAGGTTTTAGCACCAGAGTGCGATGATTGCACGGTGGATTGCAGGGGCACCTTTGGTCCAGGCATTATTTCATTCACTTGGTCCTGCCCTGCCCCCAGATGTGTGCGGTTGCAAGATATTGGGCCGCCATGAGAATGCGGCTGTGACCTACTTGACCCCTATGTCACCTATTTCAGGCTGTATACAGTGGTAGTAGCGATGTCGGACCTCACCAGAATTGCATCGTTGTTGGGTGAGTTTCCGGTTCCGTTCGAGCAGACGACCGCTCCAGTACCAGATTACACACGAAGACGGACACTTGTACCTGAGAGTGTTTGGGTAGCTTTTCCTGGATGTGGGAACTTATGTGGTTATTGGACATGTGGGTTATTGGTTTAGTTTGGCTGCGTGTCTGGATGTTCTAGATTTAAGTTAGCGATTGTAGCAGGGCTTGTGACTCTGGGTCAAAGCCCTAATAAACAAATTCAATTCAATTCATCGTCGTCGTTCATACATCTGCTTTTAAGGCAAATAAGTAAATAGATAGGTTTAACTAGACATACCTGAAAAGTGAGAATTAGTTTGCCGATGCGTCTATGAAAATTCTTTGTTTACAATTTTTAAAAATGTTTTAATCGTGTAATTGCGGGCATAGTAAATCTACTTTCAAATTTTTAAGTACTCCTGTGATCTCCCTACTTAGCTTAAACGAAGTAGCTACATTTATCTGAAAAGTGAGGATTTTTTTCTGTCAAGGTTATAAAAATACTAAACATAAGGAAGAGGATACCAGTTACTTACTTCACTTATAGTGCATAAAGCCATAAGTCCTAGTGACCTATTTGATGGTGTAATTTGCAATACTGTTTTCTTATGCTTTAATGGGCTTCTGTTAGCTCCCGAAATTTTAAAATATGAACTAGACTTACTTGTAGTCAAAGAATGGCAAATTTGAAGTAACATTAGTTAGAATTCCTCTTCCCTCCCTCCTGAAACTGAATTTAGTCTTGCCAATGGCCAAATAACTCCTCTAGAATATGTTGCAAATGTACTAAACTCCAGAAACTGGATACGGCAGTGCTGTACCGTAAAATGATTCAGCTTCCGGTGCTCCACCCCATACCCTGCTGGAGAAGACCACCCTGACCATTTTTTTCTGGCTGCGCCACGTTCATGAAAATTTTATCCATTCAACCCCAACTTAGGGGGAAAAAATGTGCACACGTAAAAAATTTAAAAAAAAAACTAAAGGGACAGGAAACAATGTTTGATTCAGCACGGACGGGTATTCGTCTGAAAAAAATTGGTGTGCTTCTTTTAGTACATTGGTTTAGTTGCCAAGGGGGAAATAACCCATCTTTTTGTGTTTAAAATTCTGTTTCCCAGGTTATTGCCTGCCCTCTTGTTTTATTCCGTTTCTCGTCACCATTGAGAAATTTAATACTGACTCCCATGTAGGGTATGGTGTCACTTATTCCTTCCCTTAAAGATAAGCCTAGGCGAAATCACACAACGCCCCATCTTCTTTCGTCCTCCTCCCCCCACCCCCCATCCCCCCACGGTACTGCAATCCTGTTTTATTAATTTTGTTTAAAAACTGTAGCAGGATGTTATACGACAGACCGCTGAACGGGAACGTGTCGCTTGGGTGCAAAAACGGGAGGGGGAGCACTTTGTTTCGTGTGGCCTGGGGCTCTAGCGCCAGACAATTAGTTAAACCAACAAAGGAATGTCGGCCCCAATTGGCTGCAGGCCAGGCACTTTACTCAGCACATTTTATGGCTGACTTTGGCCTTTGACGTGCCAATGATGAGAACGTTATAACGCCAAAGCCACTCAGTCGGGTAAGTGGATTGAGGGGGGGGGCGGGGGCAGATTGGGGGAGTATGTGTGTCGGAGGTAAGTTAGGCTCATCTGCCAGGTGGGCAAAGGAAGGCCATGATATATAGACAAGAAGAGAAAGCAAAACAAACATCACGTCAGCACCATCGCAGCTGGCAGGGCAGCACTCCTGTTGCAAATAAGTTGCCCAACTAAACACCAAATTCTCTCTTTGCATCTTTCAAATTACACTTTTATCACGGCTTACGTGACCTTGTTTCTTCTTGTGGCACTAGCCTCACCGCAATCTTGTGCTTTTTAGGTGCGGTTTGAAAGCGAGACAGACGCACCTGTTAGCTTCGTTAAAATGGCGAGCGCAATTTAAGACTGAAAAATGCCGCTCGTGCAACGTCACTCAACGCCTTACTAAAAGCGGATATGAGATTCCGCTGTACCCACGGCCGTAAATCGTAATCGTTTACCGAGAATTATCCTGAGATCGAAATTTTCCAAAACTGGGAATGATTCCTCATCATTTATGGCCAGATAAAAGATAAAAACTGAAAACTCTGGCATCCGTTAGGTTAAGATGCTCCCAACTGGTAACGCATGTGCAGAAGTGAAAGCTATCTACTACGATGGAAGTAACACCTGTTTGTAACAATAATAATAAAACTAATAATAATAATACTTTTATTTATACAAATGTTACACGAAGGACTAGGAAGTCCTTGAATGGTAACAAAGAATATTTTGTAACAATAATCGGGTGAATAAATCCACCCAAAACCAAAACTGGTAGAAAAACCCGCCAAGTTTCCAAAAACGATCGGCCTTTGAATATCATTCCACCAGGGAAAGGCCGCCAAGCTTAATCCAATTAGCCAAGTTCATCGCACATTCTAATAGTTCGAAAGTTAATTGAAAACTAGAAGATTGCTACTAGCGGTAGCAATCTTCAAGTTTTCATTTAAAGTCTAAAGTATTATTCGGTGCGATTAACTTGGCTAATAGGATTAACCTTGGCGGCCTTTCCCTGGTGGAATGATATCATTACCTTCAAAGGCCGATCGTTTTTGGAAACTTGGCGGGTTTTTCTACCAGTTTTGGTTTTGGGTGGATATCACAACTATCATAGGACTGTGAACGTACAAAAGGTTACACCGTCTTATCTTCATCTGTACCTTTTTTTTGGAGAAATTTCATATCTATAAATTTTCACGTTGATAATTTTCAAATTTACCGTTGCCAATTAAGCATTTGATTAGCCAAATTGACATGGCTTAGTTTATTGTACGAGCAGTCTTCACATGTTTACGTTTCTTCAATCCCATTTTTGCAGACACTGGCTAGCAATCGCTGAATTCGTTCGCTTCGCTCACTCAATCCCTCAATGCCGTTCAGTTGTTTTGTTTATCCTTGTACCTTCCCCTTAATTTTTCAAGATTTCGGTAGTATTAGGATTTAATCTCGACATGACAATCTACGGTTTTAGTTGCTTGCAGTTGATAGACACATGTAACTTAGGACTGTGAACTTACAAAACGTCAGCGCACCATCTTATATTCCGCTCTTCTTTCTTTTTGAAGGCATTTCATATCTGCAAATAATTAGCCGTTACATCAGCAAAATTGACAATTTTTTTTCGTTTGCTTTCTTCGTTCACATTTAGTCATACAGAAACCCCCGTTAGAGGAACGCGAAGCATTTTATTTTTGGGTAATTAGTAAAACCACACTTGGTCATGGATGCTCGTATTGTTGCGTAACCACCATCTACGTGCATCCCTTTATTCTTATGCAATTCTCGGCAACGTTAATGTTTTCTTACTTTGTCCTTCGTTATAGTTCAGCTTTTAGTTCGTCTAGACTTTTACAATCATCTAAGAACCAGTGTTGATTGTTCAAGCCATTGTTGCTCGAAATCGTTGGTTGCAACTTGGAAAAGAAACGAAATTTAAATTCCCTGGCGGCGAATTTCAAAACCCTCCCACGCATTTGTCCTGACCCCTACAATTCCCAAACCAACAAAAGGACCATGCTCAGATCACCATGCATCCGTGTGCAAAAGTTCAGCTACGTAGGACGTCTCAATTTTGCGCTAGCCATGAGCAAAAAGTCTATGGGATTTAACATGGGAAAAATCTTATTAGCTAGCTAACCAGCTAGCCAGCTAGCTAGACGGTAACATAAAAGCAACGTTATTGACGCATCTTTTTCTCTATGATTGGTGGACACTCATCCTTTAAATTTGAGGTTTTCTTAATATCTCACCCTTTCCCCTTGCAATTTGAAACATTTCTGTCGCATTGGAATTTATCCTCAACATGCCAAAATATGCTTTCAGTTGCTTACAGTTAACAGACACATGTCTGCCAGTGAGCCGCCTTTTTACATTAACAATCAATTTTTTAACAATCGGAAGTCTACAACGGGATGATGTACTGTTAATTGGCGGCGACACATTAGCGTGTGTCTAGATAACACCCACTTTAAACACAACATAATAGCAAAGTAATGCAATATGCCCTGAAACACAAATCTTATATTTCACTGAAGTTCATTTGGAGTTAAAAGTTAATTATCAATTCGCCGATCTTTCATTTGTTTTTTAGCTGTAGAAAAGCTTGTGAAATCTTGCAGATTTGTTGGAATGTGATTAAAAGTGAATGGAATGTAAAAACTTTTATTTTTTTTTTCGCAATTGTTTTTGGTAAGTGGAGTCCTGTATCTTAATGTATTGTCACGGAGGAATTTAAAGATTTCATTTAAAATTCGTTTTTAAAATAGTTTTTTAATAAAACTGTAAAGTTCCTCAATTTGTATGTTGTATGTTCATCAATTTGCTTTAAAATCAATTTTTTTTTTTTTTTGTAATTCAGCAGTTGATTCGTAGCAGTTTCTTTTTCTAAACAAAAACGTTTAAAATAGCATACATAATCCTCTCTTTGTAGTCTTTGCTATTTTGGTCAAAGATGCGAAACCGTACACTTCAATGCCATACCTCAAATGACTAATTACCGTAGTATCAAAGATAAGACAGTTATTTTTATTGTTTAGTAAATTTTTTTTATTTTGTAGAAATCATGGAATCACTTTTCTAAGTTGCGTTATTAAAAGATCAATATGATGATCTTTCCAACTTATTTACCTTCAGGCAATCATGGATTTTAGTAATGACTTACTTTTCGGCTATCAAAACGCGCCTACATTATATTACGCAAACATATTAATACAATTATTTTGGTGTATTATCAGTGTTTTGTATCGCACTTTGTTCACGAGAATGGTAAAGAGGTCGGCAAGCAGTATCGCTTGCATAAAGGCGCCTTTCAACTGCCTTTAAATAATTTGACTCGAAAAGCCATGATTGCGCAAACGTGGAATGCTTTCTTGGATCCTAATGCACTATGGGCTGGGCATTTGCGTGCTGAGGTCCCTAGGCCTGCAGGATTTTGGGTGCCCCATTGTGAAGCCGATAAAAAGTACGGTATCCACAGAATGCAACTTGGGTGACTCTCCTCCGCTCAGCTGCGGAAAACTTAGATAGTGGAGGGGGACGAGCGGGTACGTATTGCAATTATCTTCTAGGTGACGTGTTTGACTCAAATTTCAGGGTCGTCTTTGTTCATCTCACCTGGAAGTCTTGATGCGCTCGTGGACCATTAAATTTGACGACTTGCTTGGATTGGTGGGCTTTCAGATGACGAAAACAAAAATGCTACGATGTTACCGCCAAGTTCAGAATGGTTCGGCCCTTCAAATGAGTGACATCAACACATCAAAACATTCGCAAAGTTAATCCCACAACATAATACTTTGGACGTTAAAGGGACAGTACATGCTTGGCCATTTTTATTAAATATCCTCGATGTAGTTCATTACGAAATCATCTAACAATTATTAAGAGGACCAAGTGCCCAATTTCAGTGTTAAATGTGGCACATATCTGTATTTTTGGCCTATTTTCTTACGGCTGCCAGCGTTTAAGCTTACACCCGCCTAAATGCCAAGAACTATATTCGACGTTTCGCCTGATCATGTTACAGCATGAAGCTCTGACGCAAGAGTCCGTCATAGCTTATCGGAAGTCACGTGACCCGTTCTCAGCCACGGAAGAGCAAGTTGGATAGGCCTCGAAATCGGGAAAGAACGCGATTTATCGCGTGTAAATCTAAAGTATGAGAATGAAAAGTGGTCGAAATTGAATTTCGAGAATAAACTGAAGATAGATGAAGAAATGGCTAGATTTCTTCTCGACTATTGACTTGCTTACTGTTGAAACATAGTGGTATAGTATTTAGCGTTGCAGTGTTTTTTCGTTGCACCTATGTCATGAACCGGTAAGGCAGGGGGAAGAAGAACAACAACTTGTTAGTTCAAATTTATTGCTTAACAAAACTAATTTACACCCATAAACTGTACTTTTGTTTGTGAAAAATTCTTCTACCAACCGTTTTTGTTTCAATGTTACAGCAACAAAACCGTTTTTCGTTAGGCCAATTTTTTTTTTATATAATTGAACAATAGGCTGTAGTCGTTTCTATTGGCGCCTTCCGTCCCCACTCCCTCCAAAAAATACCCCACTGCCGTACACATTTTTTTTTAACTATCACTTCCCACATTTCCAAAAAGTTTCCATTTTACCATTGTTGTTATAACTCAACTTTTTTGGCAGAGATGACGAAGGACTTCTTCAGTTTTAACCAAAATTTGTATCTTACGTATTTTTTAAAAGAGCTCATAAAAAACTGAACATTGATTTTACTTTGGTGAGTACTTGAACGTGGGACCTATGATGATGACAATGACAGTCTTTTTTTTTAACGCAAACAAAATAACAACTTCTTAACAAGATGCACTAACACTGCATTAGTAATTCGACGTGTTGTATGGTAGAATAAAAAAAAATCTGTAATTGACGTATGAAGTTGGAACGGCAGACATACCAACAGGACACTACTAAAAAATCTGAATGCATGGTGTAGGCTACTGAAGAATATCTACTATATTGCACATTATATTAAAAAAAATTGTCTCGTAACTTTTGCTACTACGATACGGCAAATGAGCCAGAATCTTGTGTGCGACGATGAATCACTGACCAGATAAGTTTCCATCGGACGCTGATATTGGTATATTCTTACAAAAAAACAAACAAACCGAAAGCTTCGTTGTTTTACAGTTTCCCGTTCCCGTTGTTCTTGTTCATCAGACTTTTACATTTTTTTAAATCTTCGAACGCCATATTTTCATAAATTCAGCAGGTAAATTGGTGGGGGGCAGTAGGAGAAATCGAATCTAGGAAAAAAAAGCCGAGGAAAAAAAAGCCGCGGGGAAAAAAGCCTGGAAAAAAAAGCCGATGGAAAAAAAAGCTGATGGAAAAAAAAGCCAATGGAAAAAAAGGCCGCGGAAAAAAAGGCCGCGGAAAAAAGCTAATGGAAAAAAAAGCCGATGGAAAAAAAAGCCGTGGAAAAAAAAGCCGATGGAAGAAAGAACGTGATAAAATCCTGGTTCAAAATTTACAAAAATACTACCTAAATGTACGTGTGTATTAATTATTCATTAGCTGCATGTTGCTCGACCAAGGTCACCTTTGGAATCCCGAAAAGGAAAAGAAGTCACAAGTTTTCTCCCAAGGCGTATTTTTCCATCAGCTTTTTTTCCAGGCTTTTTTTTCCGCGTCTTTTTTTTCCCAGGCTTTTTTTTCCGGTCACCGGAGAAATCATATTGCGCTGAGGGTACGTGAGGTTGACTACTTTAAATTTATTTACACTTTTTAGGTGTATTAACAAAAGTTAAAAATATTCACACGAAAATTGGACGGTGTTATGCAAAAAGGAACCAACCCACATCATACTAAAAATCGAGTTAGCACATCCCCGTAATGCTCCAAGAGTCCCTTTATATTAAAGCAACATACTGCCTGCCTTATAACCTTCCGCCTGCCTCACAACACCCACGAGACGATCACATCCACGTATTTACCACAGCTAAGGTCGACTGAGACGGTAGCTTCGTTCCTCGCAGTGAAAACATAGCTACTGTCTCAATTGGCATTGCGCCTAATAGTCCAGCCAGCGTGGACCCATTGATTGTTTCGTCAAAAACCGGAATGATTCTCGTATTTTAAAATCACAATTTATAATTTTCTAGACTAGTGTCTTATAATTTTGCTTCGGCGATCTATTGGAATAATTAATTTTTATTTTTACCGCATTGGTCTATTAGATTTTAGATCTCATGGTAATTATTAGAAAATTAGTAGATGTACACACAGAGATGAAACGTCATTATTATTGTACGCGCGCAATGCATGATTTAGTGACGGGTCGTTAGTAAATAAAGTTCCATTATATTCAACAGAAAATCTCCTAGACGCCATATTTAAAAAAGATTTTTAGCAAGGGAAAGACTAACGGTAAGGAAATAGACCTTTGGGGCCGTACTCAGTGATGTGGAGGATCGAGAAAAATGGCGCTTGGAGGTATATCCCTTTAAGCAAAAAAGAACCAAGCCTCTCCTTGAAGATGCTGCCATCTAGCGGTAGTGTAACCAACCAACATCCCAAATTGCCAGACTTTGGATTTTGCAAAAAGGAACCAAGCCTCTCGTATTTTGCAATGGGGAACCAAGCCCTGTATTTCCAATATGGAAACCGCATAAATAAAGCGCGAGATTAATAGGTGATGCGAATAAGTTCAAACCACGGATAAATGCGAATTGTTAACGGCAGCATTTGACAGTGGTTGTCTCTGGAGCCGATGACCAAGTTGCCCTGCTCCCAGACAAAACATCTGTCAATCGGCGCGAATTTTACACCAGTTTAAGCGTTGCAAGATGCTTTTTAACAATGTGTTCTCTTGCTGGCTAGAGCCAAAATGAAACTGACAAACAAATAGTTAGTAGCAACCAACTGTGTCACCGTCCTCCCTGTTTTTTTGCAAGGAAAGTTTAACGATGTCATAAAATAATCAGTTTCGTTTTTATGTTTTCATGAAATCTATGATAAAAATTGCTTGCAAAAACGAGGGAGGGGGGGGTAAGTTCAGTCATTGCTTATAATGTTATAAAATATTATTTTCAACTGGGCCTATACTACTTAATTTTATATTAAAAAAAAACGACCTAATCCTAGAAAAAATTTGAATAATGAGACTAGTGAAATTCTTCCATTACCTGAAGAAACCTTGCTTAAAAAGTGCCTGGTTTCACATAAGAGAGATAAAATTAATAAAAAAATGAACCGTACAGACTGTTTGCCAACAACAGACCTACTTTTTTTTTAAGTTGACATCCAACAACATGCACCTAGCCAGGACGACTGCAAGAGAGTAGTGTTTTTTCATCATCTTTAATCCCTCTGTGGCCTATTGTTATCCTATGTCTATCCACAAACTGAACGATTTGAAGTCAGTGATGTATCTCATACCACCAGAGCAGCAAAATACTTTTACACAGGTTTAGTTCGCTACAACGACATTGTAGATGATATTAATGGATTTGATGAAAACCCGATTTTGAGCTGGAATTCAAGCTTAATATTTTTATTTTAATAGTTGTCTAAATAACTCGTTGCTTTTAACATGTTGCTTCAATAGTTTGCATATACCCACTCTGTAGAGTTCAATAACAACAAAAAATGATGGTTGGTTCTATGTTGATAAGTTGCATTTTCTGATTCCCTTTATTTTGCAAAAAGAAACCAAGCCACAATAATTACGGCCATTCCCACTACTGACGGAATATTGCAAATTTCTAAAAAATGTTTTTCTGCCCTTTGATGGGTCTAGTGATGTTAACCAATCCTAATTTTAGAATAAGGAAAGGTACTATGGGGAATTTATTTATGCAACTAATCTTTGCACTCTATTTTCTCAAAATGGTGATTGTGTGGGTTGGTTCCTTTTTGTATAACACTGTCCAATTGTGACAAAATCCACATTGAATATAACACTACAATTTCATGTGGCCTAATTTTATTAGGCTACTCAATACAAAGTACTTGTTTTACTAACGTTTTATAATTATCTTTATTATTATTATTTGTAATTTTAAATCTGTGGGTAAAACTAATGTCGAACCAATAAACTTACGTGAATCTTCGTGTTACGGATTTTAAAAAAATAGGAAGACAGAGGCCATTAGGAATATCCCGCCCTTCCCTCCCTCTGGCCAGTCCGCTACTGTGTAAACAGGACATCATTCGCTTTGCTCACTCGTTCAATAGGAAACAACACCACAAATACGCGTAATAAAATACTGTAATATATCGCACCCGAAAAGCAGCGAGGATGGCGCAGTAATTAACATTAATGTTAATGCTGGCATCGCATTCACTGTACCGTCCAGATTCAATCATAGCAATTCAGTGTACCATCCAGATCACCGCAAAGGTAAGTGACGACTCACTCTGCATTGTTCTGCGCGATAAGTGAACAGCCATCTCGACGTATACATATAGCCTCTAACCGACCGCAATGTTGAAGAGTTGACTTGCCGAAATGCGCAGTTACACCGCAATTTTTCGTATGATCGGTGTTGAGCGCACACCTTTACGCTGGTATATCGCTGACGTCATCCACTGATCGTGTACTATTTGACGAAAGTTTTTTGCTCAGAGATCTTTTTAGAGGTTAGCGAACTAAAACCGTCCTAACTAAATTATCTAGAGCATAATACCTTGTGTACTGGCGCAATGCAAGTCACCCACCCGCATACTTGAATTTCGTCGGATCAGAATTGAACAAATGTGTCTGGTTTTTGAGGGTTTTAGCTGACGTAAATCGGCTACCCCCGTTTTTTGGCCACAACCGCATTAATTCGACGTGTGACACGTCGAATTAAAAATGTAGCTTCTACTCCCCGCCTCAACAGTATATTTTTCTAGCACACACCGATTTCCAGAAGGTTCAATATTAAAGTTATAGCCTACCTCAGCTTTTTCAGCGAGGAGGAGGATGCCTGGAGGACTTCTTCGGGTGGGGAGGGGAGGATAATGGCACAAAATGAACTTTGTGATGACATTCACCGTATTCTTTAATGCAAAAACGTATGTACAACCGCCTCCTCCGAAAAAAAGCAACCGAACGACTGACCCCTGGCTTTAATTTTAATGTGCTGCAACCAAACTTCTTTTCCTTAGATTAATTTATTTGTACTTGAATGCCTCCCTCTTTCCCTTCTTCTAAAAACACTCCCCCCCTACAATTTCTTACACACCCTTTCCCATATTTTCAAAAGTTTCAATATTACATTTATTGGCGGAGCGAGCGAGCGAAGCGTAGCCTATAACGGACACCAAATTGCAAAATGTTGGTTGGTTGGTCCGTTGGTCTGTTGGTTGCACATTTTTAGTCTGGTTGGAGCCCAAACGAAAGATCGGATTGGAATGAAATTTGGTACAACGCTTGATACCCCAAACAGTATTGCTGAGCCAAAATTTGACGTAAATCGAACAATTATTACGGGAGAAATACCAAATTTTCGAATTTATTTCTAACACTCACCATTGTAAATTTGGAATCGTGAATAGTTAAGGAATTCCGACGAAGCATACACTGTGCTGTTGGTAATCAAGTGAACTTTAAAAAAAGCCAAAATAAATCATTGTAGCTTCCTTACAGCTAACAATCTTTTTTGACATAACTCAACGAAATAATAACATTTGATCATAACACTTTAACCACTAGAGGAAGACAAGCAAATAGGAGGAAAAAAAACCAGAAGGATTCGTTAACGACTCACATTCGTTTCATGTAAAAAAGAATGCTTGCAGGAATTCAGCCAACATGGCAACCAAAGTGGCGTTGACGCTATCATCGGGAATCTCAAATTTGAAACATCAAATCGCCGCTGCAGGAGGAAACCGTTCATATAATACGACAGTACACAGCAGACTGCGTATTTATATCACAACACAGAACAATAATTTGGCTTCGTATTGGAATTTCAAGATTTCTAGATTGCTATGGAAACTACACTCTCCATCCCATGTTGCCAGAATAAATAGGCCTAACATCGAACCCAATAGGCCTAATTTCTCTACTGTTGTTGCTTACGAAACTAAAACGGGACTAACAATTAGGCTTAAAATTAGGATTTAGAATTATTTAAATTCTATGTTCACAGCCAAGCTAACACCGGCTGATCAACAATTGTAATAATTCCAATTAAAAAAAAAAAATTAGCGTTTGTAGTACGTGCCAGAGGTGTGCGCTTCAACATTGTCGTAGAAGGCAGCGTAGAGAGCCGCGGATGTTTCGAATCTTTTGATTGTTGTGAAGTACTATCGTTACTGGTGATTGTTTAGCTTGCAATTAAATGCTTTATTGTTAATATTTTAAATCTAGGAAAGATACTCTGCAATAAATATAAACAATGTAAGCATTATTGACGGTGGCACGTTCTTTGCCAGCTTAACCACGGCGGCTAACGTTGTATTTTACAACGGCGGCGACGGCGCAAAGAGTCTGCAAATAACGAAACGGATACTAAATATGGGTGCAAACGAAAGTATCTTAAAATTAATATGAAACGTAGCCTAGCTAAAATGTAAAAAACACCAGCAAAAAGCTTCAGCTCAACTGTAGCCGAATGAATATTGCCCCGAGCTTTTTAATGACAATTAGCAAACATTGCAAAGCCATTATAATGAGAGGAAATACAAATTTAAAATAAATTTTTCTTCGCTCCGCCTACAATAGGCCCAAAGCCTGGTTCCTAGTCATAACCGAACTTTTTTGGTGAGAAAAAGGAAGAAGTCTTCGATTGAGGGGAGCTGGGGAGGAGGGGAGAGTGGTAATGGGACAACAGGAACTTCATGATGACATTGATGGTAGATTTTTTTGATAGTTAAACGATAGGCCCTGTTGCGAATCTTGCAGTTACCCTTTTGTTTAGTATGTCGTATTTGCTAATTAAGATGTACTTGACGCCATTATAGAGGTGAGGAGTTCAATTTGTTGCATGTAAATTGCATGATAGCGTGCATCTGGATATTTTCTAGTGTTTTTCTTATTGTTGGTATTATTCATGTAATCTTGGCCTCGTGCTCTCATGTAAAAGATCAAATGACTGTAAACCAATCGCCTTCACTTTAGGCTCGAGGCACGTGCTCTGTCACGCATGCGCCCTTGGTTTTTGGGCCTTTTTTTTTCTTGTGCTTCGTTCATAATAAATTACTCAGTCTGGACTCAGCAGCTGAATTGACAACAGCTCCGTCTCTGCTTCCTTAATCATGTTCAAATAATTTGGAACCTTCTAAGCCTTTTCCTTAGGCTTAAGGCCCTTTAAGCCTTTTCTCTTCTTGAATTTGGAACACGACTTCTTAAGCTTTAGTCATGTTCTGAGTTAAATTCAGTTCATCCTATGGTAACTATGATAAGTTAAGCAACACTTCTAGTCTTTAAGTCTTTCTTAAGTTAGTTTAAACCTAAACTAACCCATTTTAGGTAATTTAGGAACCCAGAGGGATTGCTTTGGCCTAAAAAACCCCGTGGTGGATATCTGTTACAAGGTATTCATTGGAAGGCATCCCTCAGGGAATGGCGGTCTCGAGGAGTGGTAAAGAGGTTCCGTCAGGGACTAATGCGCGATAGATTGGTATAAGCAAATTCATTCGCATCGACCCTTATTTACTTAGGGCCGCCCACTTTGGTTTGAGGCTTTCCCCTTAGCTATTTCCGCAAAAGGCCCTGTGGTTTCTTGGGGTGCGTTCTCCCCCCCCCCCCCAAAAAAAAAAACTACTCCTACCCCACAGTATATTTTTAACCCCCCACTTCCAAAAGTTTCAATTTTACAGTTGTTATACCCCAACTTTTGTTTGGCGTGGAAGGAAGAAAGAACTTTTTCCGTTTGGGTGGGCGGTTGAGGGCGTGGGAGGTAACGGAACAACATGAACTTCGTGATGACATTGACATTATATTTTTCTAACTGCAACCGAACAGCAGCTCTTCATTACCTGTAGGATATTTACTGATGAAAAAATAAAATATTTAGTTACTTCATCGACCTACCAGTTTTATTTCAATGTTACGGCAACTAAACTTCTTTCCTTCAGGCCTATTTTTTTAAATACTTGACCGTTAGTCATTTATAGTAGTGCCTCTCCTATCGCCTCCCCTCAACACAAAACACGCCCTTTCTCTTTGCATGTTCAGTTTGCACGCCCCCTCCCACTCATTTCCCAAAGTTTCAATTTTAGTTATTATACCTACCACCCAACCTTTTAGCGGGAAAGAGGTAGGATTTCTTTGGTTGGAGTGGTGAGGGGAAGAGGGGCAGGAGTGGATAAAATTAGGCAAAGGCACAACAGGAATTTCACGATGACAGTGCAGCAGTATTTTTTTTTTTAATGCAAACGAGTTACTGCTGCTCCTCAAAAAACATTCTGCCAACTAACCTACGTTGTTCTTACTAATTTACGCACAATTATAGTGGAACTATCCCAACAGAAACACGACAGAAAAACGTCATAAAAACTGGAACGTTTCTAATATTCTTAGCATAGCAACATTCGCAGAATCGTGATGGGGTTCTACAGCGCTTGTTTGTTTACGTTTTCACTATTAAATGCGCGAGCACGCTGATTCACCACTGACGTCACGCTGAACGTTCTGAATTTGGCGGTGCCTTTTACCAGTTTTAGTTTTTGATCTAGACACATGCTAGTGTGTCGCCGCCAAGTGTATGATTTATTGTTGTTGGAGCTTAATTGTTAGAGTGTAATTGTTGTCAGATGGTGGCGCACTAGCAGACTGTGTCTTTTAACTGTAACGAGCTTATATATGTTTTCACCATACTGGAGTAAATTCCCCACGCGATAGAAATCTTTGGAAATCGTTGGAATCAGGTGTTTGAGTCCAGTATCGAAGATTACCATACATTAAAGTTTGGGAATATAAAATATAAAAACATTTTATGCACCAGAGCTTGCAAAGAGAACAGGAAGGGTCGTGGGTGACCAATAACACCTGACCAAAGACAAGTTAAGAACAATAAAAATCAGGTTGGGGAAGAAAAAAGACCCAAAAAACATAAAAAGTAAAAATAGCTAAATAGTAAAATAGTAAAAAAGTAAAAAGTAAAAAGTAAAAAGTAAAAAAGTAAAAATAGCTAAGCCCACCTGACATACCTCGTTAACTCCCATTTTGCGAGCCTGGATGGCGAAGTCACCACATCTGTGGGCAGTTCATTCTACACTTTAACAACACGATGCGAGAAGAAGAACTTCCGACAATCTCGCACATTAGGTTGGACAGTAAATTTAAAGGGATGCCCCCTGGTCCTACAATCAAAGTTAATGGAGAAGAAGCGGCTGTAATCAACATTGCAAAGATCATGTAAAAGGGAATAGGTAAGCCTGAGGTCAGATTTAAGCCTACGCAGTTCCAGCGAGTCGGCCTTTAAAGCCTTTAGACGGTCTCCATACGGTTTATCCCTGAGATCCAACAGACACTTGGTGAACGATCGTTGAACCGAATCGACATGGTCAATGTCCCTGATTAAGTGTGGGGACCAAACAGGACTCGCATATTCAAGAATAAGTCTGACATAGACGCAAAAAGTCCAAAACAAAGTCTTACGATCCTTGGAGGTGAAGCAACGTTTAATCATGGCTGCTCTTTGTCTAGCAGTTTTTACAATGTGGTTGCAGTGGGAGGCACTCTTAAGATCACCCGTGAACCAGATACCAAGATCTTTAACTTCCTGCAGATGATTTAAAGGTTCATCTGCCAAATAGTAATTTAAGTGATCATTTTTTGATCCAATATGGAAGACCAAGCATTTAGGTGCAGCAAGGGGTAACTGCCAGTCCTGCGACCAGCAAACAGTATGCCTCAATGCTGAGGCAAGTTTTAAATAATCATTTTCATTTACAATATGCTGGTATAACTTAATGTCGTCAGCGAATTTAGGCATAACTGTATTGGGATTATCGGTCTGGAGATCACCAATAAACAATAAGAAAAGTAGAGGACCAATAATCGATCCCTGAGGGACGCCACTAATAACTGGCTTAGAGCTAGAGATGACAGACTTTATACGGACACGTTGGGATCTATTTCATAGAAAATCGGAGATCCAAACAAGAACCTCGCCATTAATTCCATAGCAGGCCAGTTTGGCACAAGGTTTACCATGGGATACGGAGTCAAAAGCTTTAGCATAATCCATCAAAATAACATCAGTAGGTACACCCACTTCCAAAGCCATGGTCCATTCGTCAAGACAACATAAGAGTTGCATCGTGGAAGACCTACCAGCCCAAAAAACAAACTGGTTTTGGTCCAAAAGCTCACTCTCCTTAAGGTATACCAAAAGTTCCTTAAGGTATACCAAAAGTTGGGAAGGTGTCCTTTGTGGAGAAAACGTGGCCTCAATAACGTTGCTTTGTGTTACTGGCTAGCTAGCTGCTACTAGCTAAGGGCAGGGCTCCCATGTTAATTCTCATAGGTTATTTAGACAAGTATACAGCTTGTTAGGAAACGTTTGCATATCTAAATTTTGACACACAGTTAAAGAGTAGGACGGGGAGTGCCTTTTTGTAAAATGGGGGTTGCAGCTAGAAGCACGTGGCCTTGAAGTGGCGCGTAAATGCAAAATTATTGTTGTAACCAATATTTGTATTATTATCCAACAGTCTATTATAACATGCTTATAAGTGTTACACGCGCACCGTTTCAGTAGAGAAAATGTATTTATTTATTGGGGCTAGGACCCGTGGTAAATTCAAATTCAAATTCTTTATTCTAGAGCCGTGACCCTCAGTCGTACGCTCTCTACAAGATTAAGTCAGAAACAAAACACAACCCGTGGTACTTATGTACCGCAACAATTCAATCGAGTTTTAACAAAATAATTATTCTAGCAATTATTGAACTGTTTGTTTCAACAACGTGGTAAATAAGCTTACCTTTGTTGCTGGTTGGATACCGTTCAGTGAGTTTTATATTATGTGATATTTGAAAAGTGAAATATTATGTGATCAGTGAGTTTTATACAGGGTTCCCACCAACCTGGAAAAACTGGAAAACTCGGGGAATTTAAACTATGTTTGAAACTCAGAGAAAACTCAGGGAATTCTCTGATTTTTTCCAAAACACCTGGAAAACTCAGGAAAAATTAATATTTTAAATAATATATGTTCTATCTAAAAGCATCAGCCTTTTTAACACAAAACTGGTAAAATGTGTGAAAAAAATATCTTCCTAAAATTACGGTAAATAGCCTGGAAAACTCCGGGAAATTGATTTCACTGTTTTGGTGGGACCCCTGTTATATAGTACGTGATTGCTAAGGTACGTGAATACACCATGGTAACTAAACTACGGAAGTTGTAACAGAAAAGAGACTGGGAATCTATCACTGACAGGAAAATTTGAAACACAATGCAGATCGTGAGCACAGGGTCCAGTCAAGTAGAAAAAAAGAAATTTTTTTTAAAGAAGTATGTTTTAGTAATGTGCCGAGTTTGTTGGTTACGGTAGACATATGCCGGTGTGATGCCCCCAAGTAGACGATCGGCGAAATAGATGAGATTAAGTGTCACTGAGTGAACAAATCCAGCTTCATTGCGTAATTCACGTAAACTCGGGAGGAGCAGCTGAAAGGGGACGCGCTGATTGACTGAGCGCAAAGCGAACGAAAATCAGCGTTTGTCATGGTCAGTGCGCTCAAAAATAGGATTGAACAAACTTAAGCATGTGAAACATGGGGATAAAATAAACCAAACAGTGTCAATTTGGCTGATGTAACGGCTTATTGCGCAATAGTAAATGTGAAAATTATGAATGAGAAGATTTATAGACATAAAATACCTCCAGACAAAAACAGTAGAGGTGACGATTAAACCGTGGGATTCTTTGTATTCACGGCCTATGAAAGTTGTGATATCCACCCAAAACAAAACTGGTATAAGAGAAGATGCCAAGTATCGAAAAAGGGTCAGCCTTTTAAAGTAGTGATATCGTTCAATCAGGGAAAGGCCGCCAAGGTTAATCCTATCAGCCAAGTTAATCGCACTGAATAATACTTTGAAAGTTAAATGAAAACTACAACATTGTGGTTCGCTCTTGTAATCTTCGAGTGTTCCTTTAACCTTTAAAGTATTATTCTTGGCTAACAGGGTTAACCTTGGCGACGTTTTCCTGGTTTAATGATATCACTACTTCAAAGGCCGATCCTTTTTGGAGACTAGACGGCTTTTTATACCGGTTTTGGTTTTGGGTGGATATCACAACTTTCATAGGACTGTGAACTTGCAAAAGGTTACACCGTCTTCACCTCTACCCTTTTTTGCTGGAAGAATTTTATGTCTATAAACTTTCACATTGATTATTTTTAATTTACCAGTGCCCAACTAGCTTTTGGATGAGGCAAACTGAAAGGTCTTAGTTTATTGCATGACCATGCTTCATATGCTACAGTTTCTTCAATCCCATTTTTGTACACACTGGTTAAACACGCTGTTTTCATTCGCTTCGCTCAATCAATCAGTGCATCCCCTTTAGTTGTATTTATCCCTGCACTTTTTTCTTACGTTTTCAAGATTTCGGCAGCATTAGGATTCAGTCTCGACATGATAAGATATGCAGTTTTAGCTGCTTACAGTTAAGCGACACGTGTAACTCAGGATGGTGAACATACAAAAGGTCACACCGTCCTATATTTTCATCAGGAATTTTATGTCTATATTAATTACCCATGACATCAGCAAGATGGCGGGTAACAAGATGAGGCGTTTCATGGTGGAGTTAAAACATAGGGGAGTATTAACCCAGGGTACCGTAGATGCCGGTCTTGTGGACGAAGACTTTTTTGGAGAAGTGAGGAAGCTGGCAGAGAATTGTGGAATTAGTGAATTAACGTTGTTTGGTGTGTCCTCGAAAGTGGTGTCTACCCCAATACAAAACTTGTTAAGGATTTCCGCCAAGCTTTTTGGCCGTATGAACTTCCAAAAGGTTACACCGTCTTACCTTCTCCTTCACCGTTTTTGTCTGGACGAATTTATGTCTATAAATTTTCACATTGATAATTTTCAAATTTACACCAAGCTCTTTCGCCGAGCTAATCCCATCGAGTAATTTAAATGAAATACAGGGTGTCCCAAACGTCCCAGTCCAGCCTCAAAACTTTAGAAGGGGTTGAAAGAAGATAATGAAACACCCTGGCAATGTGGGTTTGGTTAAAGGGGTCTACCTTTGTGTACAACCAGCATTTCCCCCCCCCCCCCCCGCCCGGGGGGGGGGGGGGGGGCAGGGGCCCCAAATCAGAAATTTCCAGTGGAGTGAGGGGTAAATGAATACCTTACTTGAAAGGTCTTCAATAGGTGAGTAAAATGCCGCAATGAGAGCTTCGATACGATGAGCCCATCCAAAATGGCGGCCAGTCAAACATTACCGTTTTCCTCTGTATCCCTATGTGTTACTCAGGCTAAAGACATCGTAAAGGAACGTAGGTGGCAACAAAATGCTTCGTTCATTTTGGTTGGATTACACCCTCAACGTCTTTTGCAGCTTGAAATCCAGAGTGTGGACCTCTGTCCCCCCCCCCCCTGCTACCTTTCTCTAGGATCACATGTCCATGAGCATGTATCTGGAATTAGTAATTCCTTTCAATCCTCTGAACGTTTGATGAACACAATGTTTAACTAACGAAAAATATTCACCGTCCGATTTTTATGTTTCGTTTCGCCAGTTTACGCAGTTGCAAAGCAAGGTTGGTCAGATTATTATTACAAGAAATCCCTGGGGGTTGGGGGGGGGGGGGGAGCACTGACCCCCAGACTTTCTGGTTTCAAACTACAAACGATGTTGCGGGCGTAATCCAATAAAATTGAGCGAAGAATTTTGCTGCCACCTACATCCCTTTGCGACGTCCTTAGCCTGAGTAACACATAGGGATGCAGAGGAAACTCCTATGTTTGACTGGCCTCCATTTTGGATGTGCACATCGTATCGAAGCTCTGATTGCGGCATTTTACTCACCCAATGAAGACCTTTCAAATAAGGTATTCACCCCTTATTCCACATATTCCCTTATCCCCGGCACCCCTTATTCCATTGGAAATTTATGAGTTGGGGCTCCACCCCCCCGGGGGGGGGGGGGGGTGCCAGGAGAAATGGTGGTTGTACAGAAAGGTAGATCCTTTAATCAAACCTACACTGCGAGAGTTTCACTATCTCTTTTCAACCCCTTCTAAAGGTATGAGGCTGGACTGGGACTTTTGGGACACCCTGTTTATGTTTTGCTTATAGAGAGGCCAAGTGCATTGTGAAGAAAGCAGGCAACTTACTGATTGGCGGTCATCGAGCAGCGACTTATGACTTACATGATCGAGCGCTTCGGTTTAAGTTGCATTGGCTGCCATTAGATGTTCCAGACTCTGACATAGTGAGGGCTCTCTCGTCACTCGGGGAAGGAGTGGGTTTATCCCATGAACGTTACCTTATTGAGGGGCTCCATCACTGTCATACGGGAGTTAGGTGTGGTGTATTGAAACTCAAGGATTCAGTTGTTTTAGATGACGTGCCTGATGGTGTCGGCATCTTAGGGATTGCCGGTTTACTGGCCATAGCTGATAGGCCTCCCCGGTGTTTAAATTGTTTCAAAAGAGGTCACGTGAGGCGTCTGTGCAGTGAAACGTTTTCTAAGGTGCGCCGCAGCTTAGTACCACGTGAGGCGCCCTGTGTACATTTGGCCCCCTCCGGAGGTGCCTGATACTGTTTCTGTTGCTCCAGCAGCTGATGAGGAGTCTGGGGCCGTTGGACCTCCAGCCAAAGCCCCCATTGCTATCTACATCTGAGTGGTCGACTCAGCGTCGTTCACGTCGGCGGAAAGCGTCAGTCTCACGGTCGGCGCTTGTGAGCTCCCCACCTCTTAACAAAGTGGTTACAGTGGACAATAACCGTTAGTGTGGTATAATAGTGTGGTATCTACTGTGAGGGAGGTGCTGGGTCCAGTGTCAAGTGAGTGTGTGCCCTCTGCAATAGTGGACCCAAAAGTGTGTGTACACGGTGGGAATGCCAATGTGTGTGTAGAGTGTGCTGTCAGTGTTTCGGATTTGGTTTTGGGCGTAATACAAAACGGCTCCGTAACTGAAGTACTGCCTGGCTCGGAAATCAGTTGGGCAAATGAAGTGGAGATTGAGATGACGGTGTCACATGGTGATTTAGGTTCGTGTGGGTCAGATAGTGAGGCCAGTGATGCGAGGCACAGCAGTGGCTCTAATGCTAGTGAAAATTTAGTTCCTCGTGTGGAGGGGGACAGTGAGCAACTTCAAGTACTTGTGTCTCTGTAGTGTTGTGTACTTCACTCTGTCATTTTCACCCTGTGTGTATGGAATGCGAGCGGAGTGGCTAATAAGGGTGAAGATGTTGACATTTTAGGGACTAAGGTTGAAATTTTGGGCTTGGTGGAAACTAGGCTTTCACCCAATGTTGTCCCTGTTTTGAATGGGTTTGTGGGTGTGGCGTGTTGGTCGGGAGTCAGGATTTATGTTCAGGATTGGGTTAATACGTGCACCCTCCCCTCCACCCCCTGTCGTGGGATTGATGCTTGTGTTTTTAGAGTTTGGTTGAGGGGGTAGTGGGTCACTGGGAATTTTGCACCTAACAGGAAGCATTTCTCGGGTGGCGTGGGAAGGGTGGGAGTCGTCACTCCCTGGTCCTGTTCTTTTGGGTAGGGATTTTAATGCACATTATTGGCAATGGGGGAGCACTCGTTGTGACACCAGGGGTCGGGTCATTGCCAATAGCTTGGATCGGTTCGGCCTGACTGGTTGCAGGACGGGACACCAACATTTGTCCGCCGATATAGGGGGTTATCCAGGAATCGACTTTGGACTTATTCCTTTGTACCAGTAGTTTGGCCACCCACTTTCCTGCCTGGGACACTGGTTGGGGGAGGGTGGTCGACAGCCTCACCCGTTTAGCTTGTCCGGTGGTAGATTCAGGGGATTTTGCACCTTGGGTGAAGAGGTGGATTGGGGAAAGAATGGGAGGGGGTGTTTGTTGCTTAGCTAGAAGGGCCCAGCGTGATGCTGTGTGGTGGACACATACTTGCGTCGTAGGTGTCAGGGATAGACATCGAGCTTGACAGAGTTCTTCGGTCTCGCTGCGATGCTAGGTGGTACGAGTACGGTGGAGTGGCACAGGAGACAAGGTTCCTCCTCCGCAGGGAAAAAGCACAGTTCTGGAGACTTTGTGCTTAAGTCTTTGAAGGTCTGCCGATTTCCAAGGTCTGGACTCTAGTGAGACCGCAGGATGCTCGTCCAGTCATCGCCTGGGTATTTGGCGGGACTGGAGAGGTCTTGCGCGGGCCTTGCATGGCTGAAGCGTTCAATGCAAACTTTGCAGAGGTGTATGATTCCCCTAAGGGCCCTCCTCCTCCTCGAGGTGCTTGGGGAACCTGGGGGAATGAATGGCTCAGACTTCCCGCTTACCCGGATGAAGCTGTCGGCCGTGCTCACAGCCTGTCGTAGTGACAGTGCAGTAGGCAAGGAGTGTATGGAGTGTCCTACGGGGATATGCAGGATCTTAAAGATGATGGCAGCCAGGCGCTGCTTTCCTTTTATCAGAGTCGGTTAGACGCCCCTCCTCCCCGGCCACGGTCTTGGATGTTCTCCGTCTTGACCCCAGTTCTTGGTAGGGCGAAGGTGCGCTCGGCCTTTAGGAGTTACCGGCCTATTTCCCTTCTGTCTTGTGCCTGTAAGGTATACGAGAGGATGTTGTTGAACAGGTTGGTGTGGCAAGGCGAGAAGTCTGGGCGTCTGCTTGGTGCCCAATTCGACTTTCGGAAACATCGGGGGGCACAGGATGCGATGCTATTTCTAGAATCAGGGATACGTGAGGCCTGGTTAAATGATAGCATCGTGGTGGCCGTGTTGTTAGGGATTGTGTGGCTGCCTAGGTCGCTGGTAAGATGGGAAGGCGTGTTTTTGCTCTCCATCCTTCAGTGGATGCCCCTAAGGGCCACCTATGACATGGTGGATGTGTCGTGGGTCGGTCATGAACTCAGCGAGTTGGGTGTTAGCCACAAGGTGAGGGCAGCGGTTCTGGCTCTGCTCGGTCAGCATGACTTTGCTGCGAGGGTCGGTCCTGTTTGGTCGGGTGTGAGAACCACCGACCGGGGGCTGCCCCAGGGTAGCTGTCTCAGCCCGGTGCTGTTTGCTTGTGTTATCAAGTCTGTCTTGGTGGAAATGGGCCAGGCAGTGAACGTTGTGGCTTATGCACATGATGTGGCTGTCCGGCTCACAGGTAAGGATCTATTGGTGATCCTTTCAGCATTGAAGGTTGCAATTGATGGTGTACACAAAGCTCTCGCTGCCAGAGGTCTCCAGTTTTCGAGTTCCAAAACTAAGCTTATGGTTTTCAAGCAGGGCCAAGGCTCTGAGGCATCACTCAAGGTGGATGGTGTCCTAGTACATTCCTCTTTTAAGGTCCGGTACCAGGGCTCCTGGCTGGACCCACAACTTATCTGGGTACATGACATGCCACTGTTCGGAAAAACGTAGCAGCCCGCCTTGGTTTTCTGAAGTCTCTGACGGGCAACAGGTCAGTCGCAAGGCGTTGTACCATTGTCAATTTTTACCAGGTGTATTTGCGCTCCTGCGCAGTTTTGCATGCCCCAATGTTGGTCAGCTCGCGGCAGGCCATCGGCGGACTTCAAGTGGCTCTGAATGAGCCTATTCGGGTAGTCATAGGTTGCTTGCCATCGACACCTGTGCTTGCTCTTCAGATTGAGGCTGGCAAGTTTTGGGCGAAGGAGTTGTTAGTCAGGCTCTGCCAGCGGGCTATTGCAAGGGGCTGGTCAGGCCCACTTTCCAAATTCCTCGGATATTTCATGCTTTTGCCTCAGGGAGCCTGTGCGCTTTTGGGCTCTCCAGGTATGGGTGCTACCCTCTTATATCGGGAGGGTCTGGTTGACCTTCCGACACCTGTGGTTGTCCACCCTCAAGCTCCTTGGGTGTGGGGCAGTGCTGCCGAGTTGGCTTTGTTGGATCCATTAGTTCCACTGCACCTGCCAGACACTTGTGCCCTGATTTTCTGTGATGCTTCCTTTTTGGTTCCGGGGGGGGGGGTGTCCCACGGTTGCATCTTAAGTTCAGCTACACTGTGATAGCCATCTCGTCGACTTTTGTGGGCAAGCTTGCGGCAATATCGGTGGCTTTTGATGTGGGGACTAGCCTATTGGTCCCGGACTTCTGTTTGCTGACAGATTCTCTGGCAGGGCTTGGATTCCTCAGGAGCTGTTTCCGGTCGGTGCAGTGCTCGCGCCCGATTGCTTGGGAAATCGGGTGGAAGCTGTTCACGTTGAGCCTCCAGGCAGTGAGCGTGTCGATTGGTTGGGTCAAGGGGCATTCTGGTGTATTTGGGAATGAGCAGGCAGACGCTCTGGCCCGCCACGGTTCGGGGGTGGTGTACGAAACTTTGCATTGCTCTCGGCCCTCGCAACTTGCGTCCTGCTGTGAGCAAGATCTTTCAGGGAGATTGGGTGGCCGCCTGGGCTGCTTGTGAGATGGGAAGGCAGGTTTTTGCTCTCCATCCTTCAGTGGCTGCCCCTCAGCTCCTGAATTGGCTTTCCCGTAGGGATGCAGGCCTGTTGTCGCGTCTGCGAATGGGCTATGTTCAGCTACGGGCCCATCTAGCTCGGCTTGGATGGGCTCGTTCACCAGTGTGTGAGTGTGAGAGGGGGGAAGAGACCGACCAGCATTTTCTTTTGGATTTCCCCCGTTGGGTGTCTCAATGCCGCTTCGTCGGTAAGCGGGGGGACCCTCTACAGAGACTTCTTGGGGTCCCGCCGTACGCTGTCCCAGGGTCTCTGGGTCGGGTGCTGGGTTTCTGCCGGGCCACTCGGCGGTTTCAATGGCTACAGCATAAGAGTTGTTTATTCAAGTAATTTTTTCCCTTTATTTGGCTGTGTTTTTCCCCGCAGTCCTGTATGGGGGCTATGGGGTCAGTGTGGGGGTAGATGGTCCTCTTGGAATTTGCTGTCAGTGGTGAAAGTATGTGGTGGTGTTCAGCGGCGTATGGGGTGGCGAACGGTACTTTATACGGGTGATTCCAGTTCTGTATGTACTTTAGGTTAGTTTGTAAGTAGTTCGTTAAGTAGTTTTATTATAGAGTGAGCAGATGGCTTGTAGGCCTAAGAATGAATAAAATTCAATTCAATTCAATGCGGCCTCACTAACAGACGTGTGTCTGTTAACTTTAAGCAACTTAAAGCATATTTTGGCATGTTGAGGATAAATCCCAATGCGACAGAAATCTTTCAAATTGTGGTGTAAATGTTAGGGGAAGGTGCAGGTGACCTTTGTATGTTTACAGTCCTAAGTGACATGAGTCTATCAACTGTAACAACTAAAATCATGTCTTATCATGTCGTGAATAAATCCTAATGCTGCCGAAATCTTGGAAACTTAAAGGGAAGGTGCAGGGATAAATAAAAGAACTGAAGGGGATGCACTGATTGAGTGAGCGAAGCGAACGAAATCAGTGATTGTTAGCCAATGTGTGCAAAAATGGGATGGAAGCAACTTAAGCATGTGAAGAATGGTAATACAATAAACTAAACCATGTCAATTTGGCTATTCTAACGGGTAATTGGCAATGGTAAATTTAAAAATAATAAATGTGAAAATTTATAGAAATAAAATTCCTCTAGAAAAAGGCTACAGATGAAGATAAGACGGTGTAACCTTATGTACGTTCACAGTCCTATGAAAGTTGTGATATCCACCCAAAACCGAAACTGGTAATAAAAACCCTCCAAGTTTCCAAAAAGGATCAGACTTTGAAGGTAGTGATATCATTCAACCAGGGAAAGGCCGCCAAGATCAATCCTATTAGCCAAGTTAATCGCACCGAATAATACTTTGGACGTTAAATGGATTCAGTCGTTGCCGATGTGATGATGAATTATAGAAAAGATGGCGGCGGAGAAGTGTGCAATGGTTGGTGCAGTTAATGTCATTGATTCATGTGTCCCTGATGCCCTTAATGTCCCAGATGTCCCTGATGTTCATATTGTAAGTTAGGTTAGGAAGTGTATGTACTAGCATTAGCGTTCAATACCTACTCTTGGAAGTGCGGGGACTGCCAACAAGCTCGTGGCTTAGCAAAGATTTTGATATCGTGTGTCTCCAAGAAACTAGGCTACAGGAAGAATCGACTTCTTATTTCCTGGCCTCAACGCAATTGCTGGGCCTAGAGGGTCGTATATTAGCGTTATTTTGAAGAGCTGGGTCCCATTCCTCCTGATTCCACACATTGTGTGTCCCGGTACGGATGCAACTTGTGTGCTTAGATATGGTGGAACAGGATCTGGCTCACTTGGGGTTCGTACACGTTACTGGGCGTGTTTCGGATTTGGATTGGAATTCTTGGTTGGCGTCTTTTCCCAGGCCATTGATCCTGCGAGGAGACTTCAATGCGCATCACTGGTCTTAGAGTAGCCAGAAATGCAACACTATGGGACGTATCCTCGCTGGGTCCCTTGACAGACATTATTTAGTGTTGGTTTAAGATGGCACCTCGACATTTATAAGGAGATATGGGGAGATGATCCAGGAGTCTATATTAGACGCCTTTTTGTGTTCTTCTAAGACCACGTTTCCCAACCGCCCCCTGAGGTGGGTGCGGAGCAACTGCAGGGAGGCGCGAGACGCTACCAGATCAGTGGTGAACTTTTTTTTTAACGATGTATCGCAAAGTTCATGCCAGTGTCAGACCTATACCTGTATCAACCATTTTTTTTAAAATTACATTATTGTAATTATTGTAAGATTTCCAAAACTTAACCAGTATCATTCAAATTGTTTAAAAAAAATTACACAATAATGCAGTGTCGCATTGGGCCGCTCGGGAACACTGAGATCAATGGGAAAGCCCCATCAGAACTTTTAAAAAAAAAAAGTTGCAGAGAAACATTTCAAATTCACGCCTATTACTTAAAAATACGGTAGCTGCTTCCACTTCATGAGGCCTTTGTTAAAACAACAAATATTTTTGAAAATTTTGAAAGGGATTTTTATGAAAATTGTGTACCTAGGTTTCAGGAATATGTTCAAATTCAAGCACATTTCTTTAAAATACGGTAGCTGGACTATGCAGGAGAAGCTTATGATTCCCCCCCCCGGAGGAGTATTGAGGTCCATGACCAAGCCTCGACCCCCTCCCAATCTGACCCTGTAGCAATGGGGGTGGAGGGGGGTGGGTACACCATTGTGTGCTATGCTAGAAAAGGTTGGTAACTGCTGTTCTAAGATATCCCACTCTTTTGCTTTGCAGATCTCTCAAGATCTGCATGGGAGTATTCAATTCCCCTTGGCTCTTTGTTAGTGTCCCGGTATTACAGCAAGCTTTAGTGCTGTGTTGGGATTGAGGTCAGCCTACCCAGTAATTCCTGCGGGTACCTTTGATTTGTGGGCTGCTAAGTGGATTGGAAATAGATAACAGATTGGGAAACCGTGTAGAGCTAGGGGCAAGATCGACCCTAATTCGTGGATCACACAGTGTAGGAGGGCAATCTGTGATTGTGGGAAGTCCTGTCAGAAGTTCCTTCACTTTCAATCCGATGAGAGGTGGTACGCATTCGTGGCTACCTCTGCCAAAACTAGGTTTATCTTGAGGAAGGAAAAGGCCTCCTTTGTGCTGAGACATTCGTTACCTTCCTAAACGACCAAACAGAGCGAATCAAAAGCACCACTGTTGGTGACAGTTTGGCTCATTCCCTGCTAATATCCATGTTGATGCGGCTTGATTGACGTCAACATCGGCAGCGATGAATCTGTTTCGTCAAAACTGTTACGTCGCGCATGCTCAAGCCTCCACCCCAGCAAACCACCTCCCTGAGATGGTTCGCAATTAGGCATTGCTCTCGTCTGGTCACATCTTTTAGCCAATCCTGGTCAAATTCATTAGCCAGGTCTGGTTGTGTTGAAGGTATGACGTATCGAATACTTTGTTGAGCTTGTTGAGCTGTGTTGTAGTTTAGAAAGGTACTGAACGGCTGACGCATGCAACGTCACTGTGCACGTGCGAGGCCACGTTTGGAGCCAAACCATGCCACGTTTGGACTATACTACTACTATTCCAAGGTCTTTGAGCCAAACTGTCTGTAACAGTGGTGTGTTCTGTTCGCTCTGTTCGGTGGTTTAGGAAGGTACTGTTGGTGAGCAGGTCACGGATGGTCTCCCCCTTCTGAGATGTGAAAACTGATCAGGTCTCAGATATTCGCGCCCCTCGGTTGCTTGGATTCCTGGGTTTCGTGATGTGGTTTTGAGGGGATGCTTAATGGCAGAGGCTTTTAATGAGAACTTTGCGAGTGTTTTCAATTCTTCGAGAGGCCCTGCCCCCTTCCCTCCCATCTCTCAGTGGGGTGGGCCCCGGAAGGCTAATGCCCCATTGTCCTTTTTGCAGCCTGGGTTCGTCCTGTGCTTCAGAGTATGGGTGTTAGTGAAAAGTTGGAGGAGGCTGTACTCTCTCTCCTAGGGGGGCCGACAGTTTGCTACAAAGTTCGAAGCTTTTCATCTGGTGTTAGGATTACCAGCTGGGGGGCTGCCTCAGGGAATTGCCTGAGTCTGACCCTCCATGCGGTGGCCATCAACGCTTTGCTGATGGAACTGAGCCTTCACTACAACATCGTGGCTTACGTGGCTTACGTGGATTATCGGGACTGATGTGTCGCAGCTCCTGGTGTTTCTGGAAGCTGTCATTGGCAGGGGAATTAGCTTATTGGTGTATAGGGGTCTCTCACTCAAGGTTCCTAAAACAGAACTGATGATCTTCTCGAGGGATCAGAAGACTAAGGATTCACTTAGAGTTTGTGGATCAGTCGTCCACTCTGCAGAAAGTGTCTGCTACTTAGGGTACAGGTTGGACTCTCACCTTGGCCTGATGACTGATGCGAAGTTCGTGAAAGAGACTGTTGTTGTTAGGCATGGGATCCTCAAGTCACTTCCCTCAAATTGGGCAGTGGCGAAGAGGTCTGTCCTCTTGTCCTTGCACAAGACCTACATACGGCTTTGCACGGATTTTTACCTTCCCTTTCTGTCGGGCTCGAACAGTGCTGTCAGGAGTGTTCAGGTGACCTTAAACGCGTGTCTGCGCACGGTCACTGGTTGCTTGCATCGACCCCGGTGCCCACACTTCTTATTGAAGTGAGGGAGGTGACAGTTCGTATTAAGGCAAGAGAGGCGTTGGCAGCCCTCTGTCCCAGGGCTTTGCCAGGGAAGGGGAGGGACCCATCGCCAGGAGACTTGTTTGGTACAGTGGCTTGGGACCTTGGACTAGAAGGGTGTTTGGGACCCTAGGGTCGGGTGCATCCTTGCCCAAAGAGTGGGTCCTTGGCAGGTTCCCAGCGCCAAGGCTCGTCTCGGAAGGTCACCCCTGGTGCTGGTGTAGGGAGTTTCTTCCCCTACTGTCTTACCAGTACCAGGCAGTGTGTGATTTCAATGATGTCAATTTCTTCAGTGATGCGCCTTTTCACGAGGATGTCTGGGAGGGTGGGGCGAGAGTATTTGTCCCCAACTTCCGTCTAGGTTATAGCTCTTTCCTTCCATGCCTCCTGTCTGCATTCCTTGGGGAGCTGGTTGCCATCTCGATTGTGATCGACATCAGGATGGATCTCTGGCTCATCAGTTTTCGAGTCCTCTCTGATTCAGCGGCTGGCGTTAAGTTCCTGCCTGCAGATTTCGAGTCTCTTGATGTGAGCCACCCCATTGTTGTCGAGGTCGGGTTGAAATTGGTCAGTGCTCTCCAGTGTGGTGTTAGGGTTTCAGTGGGTACCAGACCATTCAGGCCACTTCGGTAATGAGGTGGCCGATGAGCTGGATAGGCAGGGTCTTGTGGACAGGCACAATAGGGTTGCTTCTCCAGTTGCCCCAAAAGACCTACTCCCAGTTCTTAGAGCTACATCAGATTCTGCCTGGCAGTGAGAATGGGACTTGAGCACTGTTGGTCGGACCTTGTATAGCATTCACCGCTCAGTTGCTGTCCCAGGCACTTTGGGTAACTTGGCTAGGTGGCATGCAGCTTTGGTTTTCAAGGCTTCGAACGGGGCACTGCCTTCTTCGGGCACACATGCGTAGGTTGGGGTGGAGGGGGTCGTCAGACTGTCGTTCTGGTGCAGAGGAGAAGGTAGTGGAGCACTTCTTGTTAGTCTGTCACTTGCGGGCGGCTTGTAGGGGCCAAATTCTGGGAGAGATTCGTGGTGTGCCCCCGCACAATCCGGCAGCCTATGGATCATTGTGTTAGGTGATCAGGTTTTGCAGACAGACCAAAACGTTGAACTAGTTAGTGCAGGGGATGATTATGGGAATTATGGTGGTTAGTGGAACTGTGCAGGTGTTGTGGTCAGGTAAAGGAGTAGCTATAAGTTTGAGAAACTTGTAAGTTTATCAGGAGGTGTAAGTTTTTATGGAATTATGGATGTACATGGAAATGCAGGGTTAGGTTAAGTTATAGCTTTAAATTGTAGAATGAGCGGATAACTTGTAGGTTTTATAAGCTCAGTAAGAATAAATTCAAATTAAAAACCCCGTTTGCTTGTGGATGTTCATATTGTTGTGTAACCTGCATCTCTTTATGCTTACTTAATTCACGGTAAAGTAAATGTATGCTTATTTTGTCCATCATGTCAGTTTTCAGCTTTTAGTTCTTCCAGGCTTTTATAATAAATCTAAGGACTAGTGTTGATTGTTTAAGCCATTGTTGCTTGAAATCTTTGATTGCAATATGGAAAAGAAACGAAATTTAAATTCCTCTGTGATGAATTTCAAAACCCTCCGATGCATTTGTCCTGGCCCCTGCAAGCCCCAAACCAACAAATGTACAATGTTTAGATCACCATGCATTCCTGTGCAAAAGTTCATAGCTGCGTAGGCCTTCCCAATTTTACGCTAGGCATGAGCAATAAGTCTACGGGATTTATAACACGGGAAAAATGTGACTAGCTATCTAGCTACTTATCTAGACAGTATTATCAAAACAGCGTTAGTGATGATCTTTCACTCTATGAATGGTGGTCGACACTCAACCGTTTAGTTTTTCTCTATTCCTTCCCCTTGCATTCTCCACAATTTGATAGATTTCGGACGAATTAGGTAAACATGGTAAAATATGCTTTAATTGCTTACAGTTAATAGATGCATGTCTACTAGTGTGGCCTGAATCTGAATCTGTTTATTAGGGCCTCGGCCTAAGGCCACACGCCCTACTGCAGCAACTAAAACTTAAACTAACCTTAAGTACTAAATAGCCATACCACATGAACATCCGGAAAGAACTGTACACAACAAAACTACAAAATAGCGTCAAGCACTGTATATGATTTGGCAGCCATGTCATTGGCATTGGATGTAGCTTTCGACCTGCAGCTTCCATCTTTTGCTATGGTGATGGATTCGCAGGCGAGAATCAGTTTTCTGAAGTGGGCAGTCGACCATCTGGAAGTAGGGGATTCTCTGGTTTTTACTGTTGTCTGGGAACTCTAGCTGGCATCTCAGTCAGGGAGTGTTGTCGTCCGGTAGGTGCGGGGCCACTCAGGGATAGAGGGCAACGAGATGGCGGATATGTTGGCTAAGGAAGCAGTAGTTGGAGGGGCAGAGGAAGTAGGTTTAGTTTTGTCGGTGAGATTTAGGAGGCAGCTCGTCCGTGAGTGACTTCGACAGGAATTGGAGCAGCAGTGGCAGCGAGCGCCGTCTGGGAGATATTTGTTTGCAATTCACCCGAATGTGATCAGCAGGCAGGGCTTCCCGCGTTAGAAGACCTGTCTTTTGAGTCGGCTATGCACTGGTCACACATTGTTGCGTGCGTACCAACATAGATTAGGTTGGGTAGGTTCTTCGTTATGTCTTGTGTGCGGAGTAGACGATACACCGGAACATTTCCTTTTAGTCTGTAAGCGGTATGCCAGGTAACGTCGAGTGTTGTCGCGGTGGGTGGTTTCCCATCCGAATCTACAGTTGCTCCTGGATTGTGTGTCTGGCATTGCTGCAAGGGCAAGGCTACAAGCAGTAGTGGACTATTGTGTGCATGCAGGGGCTAGGTTGTAGGGGCAAAGAGTGTGTTTTGTGTTGCTTGGCAGTTTGGTGATTTTGGTGTATTGCGACTTATTGAGTTGGTTTTTGTTTTTGTATTCTTAATCTTGTGGAGAGCGTACGACTGAGGGTCACGGCTCTTGAATAAAGAATTTGAACTTGAATTTGGTCAATTCTGGTGCTGTGTGTGCAGTGGTGTTGTGTTGTGCGTTGAGAAACGGAGGACTAGTTGGTTCCTGTTGGTAATCGTATGCAGCGGGGTTTCAACGGTCTCTGAGGTGAACTACCAGGTGAACTACCGTGGTGGTATGTGTGCATTGGACTTTGTTGTGAGCTGTCTGGAGTGGTCCATCACGTGCCTTGTGTACCAGGTCATGATGAAGTTATGATGTGTATAGGTATTTCTGTGTATAGGTTACTACTGTAAGGGGGCATGACTCAAGGTCGAGGCCCGGTAATAAACGAAATTGAAATTGGTCAATCAAACGCTGGGTCCTAACAAAAACAAGTGCCAGTGTGGCATCAAACGGGAGATGAAAATATGGCGTTCTGCTAGACCCGTACGCCGGGACCAGCTAGTAGGCTATGCAATATATGAATATAATATATATATACGCTTATAAAAGAAAAAAAAAGAAATACTAATATGAAAAAAGGTGACTGCTGTCCTCAAAATGTAACGAAATCCAACAAAAAGAAATGGACCAGAAAACTGCATTGGCGTTTGCATCTCATAATTATTAAGTGAAAAAAAATGGATTTCATCAATTTGGACCAAAAATATCTGATGTATATATATATACCCCAAAACAAAACTTGTTAAGGATTCCCACCAAGTATTTGGCCGTGTGAAGTCGTGATATCAAACGCCAAGTTCTTTCGCCAAACTAATCCCACTGAACAAGACTTCGAACGTTAAATAAAATAACTGAAAATTGCGAAGTAAGCAATTTTCATAATACTGTTTCATACCATCTAACTATTACTCGGTGGGAATAGCTTGGCGTTTGATATCACGACTTCACACGGCCAAAAAACTTGGTGGGAATCCTTAAGTTTTGTTTTTTGGGTACACGCATATAAAAAAAATTACTTAAAGGTAAATGCGCCACTGTTCAGCTTCCCTTTAAAGTTCGAAGTGGATTGTCATGTGCCCTTGAACTCGCGTGTGTCGCCCACAAAGCTATTCCACCGACTAACTTCAAACGTTAAATGAAATAATTGAAAATTGGTTTTGGGGTAGATATCAGATATTTTTGGTCCAAATTGATTAAATCCATTTTATTTTCGTATCAATTGTGAGATGGAAACACCAATCTAGTTTTCTGGTCCATTTCTTTTTCTTTTTTTTTTTGTGTGGGCTTTTGTTAGATTTTGAGGATTTTGAACTTTTGAGAATGGGGTAATGGTGTGCAGTTGGGTGTTGTAATGTGTTTTTAGTTGTTGTATCACGGCATATGAATACGGTTCACGGCTCTGTGGAATAAGTTCAATTTAAATTCAGCAGTGACCTTTTTTCTTATGATTAGTATCTCTTATTAGCACTGCAGTGTCTTCTTGCAAACGCACGAATTTATTTCAAGTTCAATTTGGCATAGTTGCATAATAACAATGTTTAAAATGTAAAACAGTCCATTTGGTCGTTTAGAGGTCCCTAGCCCCAGAACCACTTGACCAATTAGAAGATGCCTTATGAAAAGGGCACATCTCCAGAGTAATACCTGTAAAATGAGCTAAGAACCAGCTTTATTTACCGCATGGAAGAATTTATTTTCGTGATACAAGAAAAGCGTTGTAGTATGTGGAATAAGCAGCAGAAATCCTTAAAATATTTCACTTTTAGTCGGGATACAACCTCAGAAACGAGTACGTCACGTGTAGTGACGTCATCAAAATGGCCACCAAGTAGTTTCTTTAAAGTCGCATATCTCAGAAACTACTGAACGGATTTTAATGAAACCAGTCTCATTTTAAAACTAAATTTTTATCTGTAATCAAGATGTCAACATATTTTGCTTAACTTTAACTTTATTTATAACTGTCAAATCGCCAAAAGGCATTACATGACGAAAAGGAACAATAAACAAAAACAAACAAATACCGGCCTCCGTGATGTACAAAAATGTAAACATGGGCCATTTTTCATTTTGCTGTTTTCGTTTTATTCCTGAAATTTGAAATTTTTCCATATTTCTTCTGATTTTCTTTATTTGCAGCCGTCAAAATGAAATAGTTGCCAAAAATTAAATGTTACATTGTTGATAGTAGTTTTTTAATAACATTAATTACAGAATGAGTGTTATGGCATGCTTACATATTAATTAGTATAATGTCTTTATGTACAAGTGCATAAGTAAATAATGAACAATTTGCTAATAATAATCAGTATCATTTTTTGAATATTATATATTCTCAACAAAGAAATTACATTAGCAACTTTACTTTGATTACAATGGTTGGGTCAACTATGCTAATGATCTGGTTAGGTTAAGTGTTTACATATCAAAAACCAAAACTGGTAAAAGGGGCCGCCAAGTTCCGAATGGTTCGGCTCTTCAAAGGAGTGATATCAACACACCAAAACATTCGCCAAGTTAATCGCACCGCTTAGTAGTTCGAAGGCTAAATGAAAACTAGCAATGTTCGGTAGCAATGTTCAAGTTTTCATTTAACGTCCGAAGTATTGTTCAGTGCGATTAAGTTGGCGAATGTTTTGGTGTGTTGATATCACTCCTTTGAAGGGCCCAACCACTCTCAACTTAGTGGCCTCTTTACCAGTTGTTGGCTTTGTTTATTTTGCTTTGTTTTTACAGTTGGTTTATTTTTCGTGAGTTGGACGTGAATACAATTTCTTTGCAACGTTGTTTAGATTTATCGTGATGCACTAGTGTGTGTCTAGGCACGTACGTCAGGGCGTGTGTGGATTTTCACCTGCCATTCCTCGCCTGTGTAGGGGGGGGGGGGGGGGCGGGGGGAAATCCAGGTGTCAATTAACGACTGTCTCCGCACAGTAGTGGGTGCTCTGCCGTCAACCCCCGTCCTGGCTCTACAGGTGGAGGCGGGTGAATGCCCCCTGTATCTCAGAGCCAGGGAACTGATTTTGGCCCTGTGTTTGCGTGCTGTTGCGAGGGGCAAGGATGACCCAGTTGCTTGCTGTTTGTCAGAGTTCTTGGTGTTGAGCGAGGTCGACAGGGGTCGTCTTGGGTCGCTTGGTCTGGGTGCATCCCTGTTGCTGCGCCAGCCTCTGCAGGGGTTTCTGGCACCCAGTTTTGCGACCCCTTTTCGGCCATGGGTCTGGTGTGGGGTGATCGCATCTGTCTTTGATGTTGGGCCACGCCCAGGAGTTCCGCGCATTTACTGTGATGCGTCGTTCCACAGTGAGCGATGGGTAGGGGGGGCTGGGGTTTTCATCCCAGAACTCCGTTTGGAGAGATGCTTTTTCTTGCCAGGACTGCCTTCGGCTGTCTTGGGGGAGCTGGTTGCTTTGTGCATTGCTCTTGATGAAGGACTTGATCTTGGTTTCCCTGCTTTTGCCGTGTTTTCGGACTCAGCGGCCGGGATTGCGTTGAGGCGAACGTTTGCCACCCTGCGCGTAGAGCATCCTATTGCTGTTGAGATTGGCAGGAAGTTGTGGGCAGCCCTGCGAAAGGGAGTGGAGGTCTCCATCCAGTGGGTGCCTGGTCATTCTGCTGAGTTTGGCAACGAGGTTGCGGACGGATTGGCAAAGGAGGGTTGCAATGGTGGTGTGAATGTTGTGTGTTGCCGTGTTGTGCCACGGGACTTGCGACCGGTGCTTCGCTGTCTGTCGCAGCAGGCATGGCAGGTCGCTTGGGATGGTGGGCGCACTGGTCGACACCTTTTTGAGGTGCATCCGCTCGTGTCGTCACCTCTCTTTCTGGAGAAGATTTCGTGGAAGGATGCACAGCTTTTCACCAGGTTACGCTCGGGCCATATTCTACTGCGGTTACACATGTACCGGCTGGGGTGGTGTGATGATCCAATTTGTGCTTGTGGGTCAGGGGAGGAGACTGTCTCACTTTCTTTGTGGGCCAGGTTTCGGACGCATGCCGTTTTCGGCTCTGGATGGTCGCTCGGTAAAGCTCTTGGATTGGTTGCTCGTGGTTAAGGGTTTCGGGATGCGGTAAGGGGTGAGTTGTTTTTTTGTGACCAAACTGGTCGTTTTGGCGGCGGGGGAGGCTAGTGTTGCTTGTGGTGGTGAGGTGAGTGAGTGGCGGTGTATGTCTCTGGATGTTGGTGTGTGTGTATGTGTGTGTGTGTGCGTTAGTGGCAGAGAGGGCAGCATTGCCGTTAGGAGTTAAGTTAATTTGTAAGGTAGAGTAGAGCGTGAGGGGTCATGCCCGTGTAAGCTCTCGTATAAATAAATCAAATCAAATCAGTATCCACGTTCTCAATGTCCGAACTTTGGCCGTCCAATGAGAGACGATGCCGACAATACTAACAAAGGTTATAACAATATTTTCGTACTTACGCGCCCTCCTACGCCATCCCTGTTACGCCCCCAGGCTCCAAACCATAAAAGGCATGCAGTTCGTATTGTACTGCACCCATTCGTCCAATTTCATAGATGGAAACCTTCCTGTTATCTCGGTATCGATGAATAATCACCCTATGGGATTTAACATGGGGATGAGCGAATTAGCTAGCTAACTAGTTAACACAGTTACAACGTTATTGAGGGTCAGATTTTGCATTGAAATTAGCTTAGCTGGCATTACTACACGAATTACTTTTTGTCAGGTGGGTCATTGCTCTCGATTTCAACACAATTCAAGCTTTTGTACCGCATTATTATTTTTCCCCAAGTACCTGAAATGTGCCCAACTATGCTTCAAGATATAAGACACTGACGCTAAAAAAGGGTTAAAGGGTTTAACGAGCGTTAACCACTCCTGGTCATCTGCCCGAAGCCCTAAGGCCCTACGTCTGCAACAGCCAGATTCCCTATTGCGCCGCGCTACAATGGTTTACAACCTCGACAATTGAACTGATGTGATGTTTGTTGTGATGATTGTTGCCTAACTTGGCGCGACACACTGGCGTGTGTCTGGACTTGTAAAACTTGGATAAAGTGTTTCCAACTAAAAACCCAAACCTATGAGATCTTCCACATTTGGAAGTCGTGTAAATATAATTGGTTCTTGTCATTATTCGGCCGTTCTTGAATGATGACCTTCGCATGTACACAAAAGGGTGCAGTGCATCGGAGTCAATTTTTTTTAAACAGGGGCACTGTGAACATCGTTCCTGGCAATGTTTGCTTAAGTCTGGAAGTGCTGTCCTCAGTGGTTTGAACCTGTGCCATCATCTGTTTTCCCTCCCCCCTGAGGATCTAAAACTGAGGATCTGATGATGTATACGTATGCGTTCATATAAAGCCGACATTGTATCTTGGTGTTCATGTGTAACTGCTATTTTTGACATGAAATTTTGTTGGAGAGCAAAGTCACGGTGACGAAAGGACATCCATGTTTTCAAGGCAATTTTTTCCCAGTACCAGAAACGAACGACACTGTTTCGCACCCAGTAAATGCATGGAAGAAAGAAATCAGCTCTGATACATCACTGGGAAGATTAGGAGATAAATCATGAATGGATAAATATTGCATGTTCTTCTGGATGCCAAACTCAATCCACGGTTCTTCAGTTTCTGTGATGAGTGGAAATGCAAATAAAGCTTTGGGAACCACGTCCGAATTTACTGTCTTAATAAGAACTTTGCTGCGCCCATGTATAGCAGCGTCTGATGCACGCAGAAGAAGTCTTCCACCTTCTTCTTCATGCGATGATGGTGATAGTGAGACTATATTCTATTCTCCAGTTGATGACAACACTTTGTCCTTGAAAGTGCAAAATACTTCTTTGCCAGAGATTACCATTCTAACTAGATTAGTTGCCAATATACTGAGGAGTTCCTCCTTATTCCTGTCTTCGGTAAAACACTTTAAAATTTCGTGGGACCGTCACTCCAGGTGTGACTGCTATCCTTTCACCAGAATCCCTAGACTTGCAAGTTTGTGACTTTAAACTTCCATTGATATACTTGTCAAATACAATATCCATTGTACTAACTCTTTCTAATTTCATCTTTTTGTAGGACTTGTAACACCTTCAAAGTATTGCTGGAATATTATACTTGTTCTTGGTGTCAACACGTGTTCAAAAGCGAATCAATGATATTGGGCCGATGCAACTGGCATTCGTGCAGTGACTTCACTTAATGAGCTGCAGGTTTTTTTGAACACAAGATGCAATGTAAGCTTTATCTGAAGGCAGACGTAGGCCACCAAATCCTCAGATTTGGGATGCTTCTCAATGGTAATAGAAACCAGATGATGGCACAGGTTCACACCTCTTTGAACTATACTTCCAGACGTAAGCAAACATTGCCAGGAACTGGTTACGTGTAAGTGCAAGGAACGATGTAACGCGGTTCCACTGTGTAAAAGCTGGGCTCTGATGCACTCTTTAGTGTACATGCGAAGTTCATTGTTCAAGAATGGATGAATAATCACAGGAACTGATTATATTGATACGACTTCCAAATGTTGAACATCTCATAGTTTGCTATTTTAGTGGGACACACGTAAATCTCAACTATTGTAATACAAGTAAACACTTAACCTAACCTAATGAGCTAACTTCATCTATTAAATAACCAGATCGTTAGCATAAACAGTTTACCCGACCAGTATATTCAAAGCAAAGTTGCTAACGTAATTTCTTTGTTGAGAATAAATGGTATTTATCAATGAAAATGATTATTATTAGTAAACCGTTTTTTGTTTACTTACACTTTACAAGTATACTAGCCTAATTAATAGGTCAGTATACCATAACACCCATTCTGTAATTATAGTAATTTGTCAACAATATTGGGTAAATATTTAATTTTAGCGGTAACAAATGAAGGAAATTACAAAAAATATGGAAAAATGTCAAATTTCAGGAATAAAACGAAAACTATTATATTTATAGCAAAAGATGTACACACCTTTTTGCTTTTTGCTTTTTTTAAAAATTTTGCTTTAAAATGACACCTGTTTCATTAAAATCCGTTCAGTAGTTTCGGAGATGTGCGACTTTAAAGAATCTGCTTGGTGGCCATTTTGATGACGTCACTGCTGGTGACGTAATTGCTTCTGAGGTTGTCTCCCGGCTGATTTCCAGCCTTTGATATGTATTTATTCAACACCTAAAGTTTGACGCTGGCATCCGGAAGTGAAATATTTTTCTACTTATTCCGCGTACTATCATCAGTAGCCAGTAGTTGTAAATCCACCCCAAAACAACACTTCTTAAGGATTCCCGCCGAGCTTTTCGGCCGTGTGAAGTCGTGATATCAAACGCCAAGCTCTTTCGCCAGGCTAGTCCCACCGAGTAATAGTTCGAAAGTTAAATGAATTATATGAAAACTGCTCACTGCACAATTTTCAATTATTTCATTTAACGTTTGTAGTCTTAGTCGGTGGGATTAGCTTGGCGAAAGAGCTTGGCGCTTGATATCACGACTTCACACGGCCAAATAGCTTAGCGGGAATCCTTAACAAGTGTTGTTTGGGGTAGATATCAGAAATTTTTAGTCCAAAGTGAAGAAATCCTTTTTTTTTTCTTAGCAATTATGAGATGGAAACACCAATCTAGTTTTCCGGTCCTTTTTTTTTTTGGTGGCTTTCGTTAGATTTGAGGACAGCATGCATCTTTTTTCGTTTGATAAGTATTTCTTAATAGTACTGCAGTGTCTCCTTGCAAACGCACGGATTTATATAACCTCCTGAGACCCGAATGACATTTTTTTTTTTTTTTTAAAGTACCAAATGATAGTTGTGTCGGCCGTGGGATTCGAACCACCATTCACTTGGTTTGGAGACGAGGACGCTGACCACTGGGCTGGGCTTGCTCGCTTCAGTTCAGCAATGTTCAGTTTGGCATTGTTGAATAATAACAATGTTGATACGAGAAAAGCGTTACCAGTAGCCAGTAGTTAGTAATCCAAAACTGGTACAAGAGAAGCCGCCAAGTTTCCAAAAAGGGTCGGCCATTGAAAGTAGTGATATCATTCAACCAGGGAAAGGGAGCCAAGGTTAATCCTATTAGCCAAGTTAATCGCATATACTAATAGTTCGAAAGTAACATGAAAACTAGAAGATTGCTACTAGCAGTAGCAATTTTTTAAAGTTTTCATTTAACGTCCAAAGTATTATTCAGTGTGATTAACTTGGCTAATAGGATTAACCTTGGCGGCCTTTTCCTGGTTAAATGATATCACTACTTTCAAAGGCCGACCCTTTTTAGAAATTTAACGGCTTCTCTTATACCAGTGGCTATCACTACTTTCGTAGGCCTGTGAATACAAAGAATCCCACGGTCTAGTCGGTACTGCTACCTTTTTTTGTCTGGATGTATTTTATGTGTATAAATTTTCTCATTCATAATTTTTACATTTGCCATTGCCCAATTATCCGTTACACCAGCCAAATTGACACGGTTTGGTTTATTGTATGCCCATGTTTCACATGCTTAAGTTTGTTCAATCATAGTTTTGAGTGCACTGGCTAACAAACGCTGATTTTCGTTCGCTTCGGTCACTCAATCAGCGCATCCCCCTTCAGTTGTTCCTCCCAAGGTTAATTTTAATCACGCAATGAAGCTGGAATTGCTCACTCAATCACAATAATCTCATCTATTTGGCCGATCGTCTACTTGGCGTCTACTTATGGTGATGTCTACCGTAACCATCAAACTCTGCACATTACTAAGACCTATACTTATTAGAAAAAATTTACTTTTTCCTCTTAACTGGACCCTGTGCTCACGATCTGCATTGTGTTTCAAAATTTCCTGGCATTGATAGATTCCCAGTATCTTTTCGGTTGCAACTTCCGTAGTTTAGCTATCACGGTGTATTCAATAAATTCACTGATCACATAATATTTCACTTTTCAAATATTACAACCATAATTTAAAACTCACTGAACGGTATCCAACCAGCAACCAGGGTTAGTTTATTTACGATGTCGTTGATTGATTGATTGGGTTTACCAGCTGGATGATTGAATTTCCCGAACTTAAGTTCTCCAGGTGTTTTGTCGACTTAAGAAAGTAACTGGCGCTGCCAAATTCCCCTCCCCCCATACCAGTATACCGCTATTCCCTCCCGTGACCCCGAACACCCCCCACACCCCCTTCCATACTCCCCCAGTGTAGAGTGTGTATCTCCCTGGCATCCCAGGTGTTTGGTCTTTAGTTTGAATGTATCCCCCACCCTACATACACGACCCTCCCCCCCCCCCCCCGAAATGTGATTTCTCTCCCTCCTACCATTCTTTCTCCTTTTCTCCCTCTTCTCATCTATCCCTGGGTGGAAAAGTTGGGATGAGGTTGGGACATTCACACGAATTTTTAGTTTAGCCCCGAAAAAGTCATAACGAAGTTTCATTGAAGTCTAAAAAAGCCCAATCACTGAGAAAGCCCGCATTCAGTAAGCATGTAAGTCCGTTCATCAAAAAAAGTCCAAACGACCCAGCAGCTATAGCCTGATAAACAGACTGGGAGTCCACGTTCTCGGACTCTAACAGTGCTCGCTTAAGACCTGTGCACCATCTGTATGTCCAAGAGTGTATGCTTACAGGCAGAACATATTCCTGGCTCACAGCACGTAGAGGCAGATTGAGCATCCTGATACCTGTCGGACCCAAGTAGCTCGAAACTAAACCCACGACTCTGTGGGCGAATTCAAGCATGTCAGATCCATTCAATATAACCCTATTTGAAGACCACACCAATTTCTAGGTGGTCAATTACTTCAGCTGGAAACCATACCCATAGTTGGCCAGAATTGATGCCATAATGAAGAAGTGGACGAATCTTCAGGGCTATGTTTTCCATCCTTCTCAATACTAGATAAGTTCCTCCAGAAATTGAGAGACATTCAGGCAACAGTAGTGCTCATAACGCCCATTTGGCCAATACAGACTTGGTATCCCATGTTACTAAACCTGTTAACGGATTCGCCATGCTTACTGCTGTGGGAAACGACGTATTCTTGGTGTGGATGGAAACAGGCAGCCGCCACTGGCCGTTTGAAAGGTTTCAGCAAACGCACATTGTTGTCGGAGTTTTAAGAGTAGCTTCTCAACTCATCAAATCCTTTTGAACAGTGTGTACATAAGAGTTGTGTTGGAGAAGATGGCATACTGGTGTAACTAGCAACACATTGATCCACTTTCTCCAATTTCAGCCATGGTAAACTATTTGGCCAACTTAGCTTCAACAAGATCAGTGACCTACAGATAAGTAAATTGCTACTGCTCAGATTTATGTTACACTTCCTCTAATCGGAAACGAATCAATGGGGTAAAACCCATTAGTCTGGAGGATACTGAAAGGTCTGTTTAATAATAAGCCACCCCCTCCAAAATACTACTCTACTTGGTCAATTAAGAACTTGTAATTTTCTTGGAATCACTGGAACCTTTAAAACTAGGTTTTACATCACGAAAATGGAAATACTGCTAGCACTGTGGACAGCAGGCAGAATATGAGATCCCCACAGCTTGGGTTTGCAGGGAGCAGCATATGGTGTAGTGGATTAATCCTTTATAAGATCGTACATTTTAGTACAGTAGAAAGTTCTGAGGTCACTGTACCTTCCTTTACTAACGGAAAGATATGCCAGTAAACTGTTTGGACGAATATGTGACAAGAACTAAATCTCTAAGAGGAGAAGCACGATATGGGGATGGACCGATTCACCCACCTCCGGTCAACCTCCTCAGGTAAACATCACCTTCCGGTAAATCTACCCCCTCCTCTTCGGTAACTTTATCCAATGATAAAAGTTGCTCCCTGACTGGGCAATAACTCACGAGAACATGAAAACAGTTTGATTTTAAGTTTCAGCACTGTTATTTGGTGTCTCTTGTTCACCTGTAAAGACATTGAGTATGATGTAGAATGTACAAAATAGAGTAAAAAAACACGGAGGGGCCAGCCCTTACCACCTTATCTGGTGGTGGCCATATTGGAGGGTGACGTCAATAAGGCACCAAATATCAGTGCTGAAAATTAAAATCAAACTGTGTTTTTATGTTTTCGTTAAGTTATTGCCACCGGAAATCACACGATGTCATGATGTCAAGGTTTGCTCTACTAGCCGGAAGTTCGTCAAGGTTTGATCGAGCGACATCACTCCAATAAACCTCGATAGTGCGCTTGAATGAACTCGAATTTTCGGTTCAGATTTATTAGAGTCTAGCGAGTTTTTCACTAAGGGTTGCACCTTTTTTTTATTAAGTCAATATTTCTCCTAAAGCTTGAGGGTCTCACTTGAAATTCGAGTATGTAAAAAATATAAATGTGGACTCGAGTTCTAACTGGAGTGAGAGCGGAGCTAAACTGTAACTTTAAAACGCCTATATACCTAGATCCGAGAAAGGCGTACGAGTTGGCTCGAGTATCCGTAGACACCTATTATAGCGTATTTAATGTGCATGGGGATAACAACAAAATTTCCTACATGGTGGATGGTGGGGTGAGCTGGGTTAAAGTGGATGTCATTTCTGATGCTTACGAAATTTCGGATTTGAACAATTTTCTTCAAGCTGCTTTAGAGCGAAATAGGCACAAAAAATATGCTATTGTTATAGAACCGAATCGTAATACTTTAAAAACAAACTTGATTATCAATAATCCTTACGGAGTGTCTTTTTCGGAAGACAATAGTTTAGTGTTAGGATTCCTGGTGGGGAATTATAGTAATTCTCAGCAAGGAAAAAAATCTGTTGATGTCATGGGGATTAATACGATATTTGTTCATTAGCTCGTCTTACGGCAATGTCGACACTCACCCAAGCATACATGCTCTTATCCCAGCTTACCTCTGGATTATATGATGATAATCGCTACTCAAAATTTAATATATCTTCCAGTCAGTACGTACAATATCAGAAATATTCGCATTTGGTCAACTTCTCAAGTTGAGG
>JAHWFP010004986.1:0-53866 GCA_023313725.1 Lithobius niger | reverse complement strand
CTCAAATCCTTCAATTCAGCATCTCATCAGTAGGGAACTGAGTGAGCGCCTTGCGAAAAAATGGCATTGAGCCGCCTTGTAAAAACGGAGGACTACGGGTCGCGTCGCGGTCGTCGGCTGCTTTCCGCAACAGAGGATGCACGTCAGACATTGTAAATAATGTAAATTTTGTAAATTAATTACTTGTGGTGGCCTGAAGCAGACAGACGGACTAAATTTCCATCCTTAGTCAGCAGCCTGTCGAAAATTCGCAGATTCGCATAATCAGGTGATGTTTTTGAATTTGAGCGTGAAATTATCTTCGTGAGCTGTTGAACTTCTGCTTTTGTCTGAACCGACAATGTTGAAATTTTGAAGATTGTCTTAATGCGTGGTTATTTTTTTGACGAAATGCGAAACTGATTGGAATACTAAGTGAGTTTCACAATAGAATTCATGTTAAGCCTAATATTACTAAAATTACTTAATCCTGAGCTATATCCAGCAAAATTTCGGTTATCTTTGATGGTGATGTTGTAGTTCACTTCATCCGACAATCTTCTCGGGCAGCTTTTGGAAGTTATTAATGCTTTGGTTTACATCGTCGACTCTGTGATTCTCATTACAATTTTGCCGCTTACGTGGCTCTTCGGTATTTTTCAGTGAGCGCGTTCCAACGTTGCCTGAGCCTCAAGCGAAGGTCTTCGCGGATAAGGTGCTGGATTGTTGGGTTTGCAAGAGCTTGGATGCTCAACGTTGCTTTGCATTGATTGTGGGTTTGAATGGCTCGCGATTCTAGCCCCATAGATGCTTATCTCTTGCCGAATTTGACTCGATAAGAGTGGTGTTATTACCCCCAATCAATCTGATGTCATGTTTCCATGACAGATCTAAAGAACAGGGCATCAAAGGGAATCTTCAACAAGAAGTGGCACGATCCAGTGAGCCGATGACTGGCCCTAGAATGACAGGACAACTTGAAGCTCTAAGAAACGTTTTTAACGCCCGAGAAGGAGTTTATCATGTACTATGTGGTGACTACGATTCTGTTTATATAGGAGAAATGAGAAAGTGATTGCGGCATCAAGTCGGGCATTACATGGCAGACAAAAGTGCCATGAAAACAGCTTTATAGTGCACCTCATGGAAACACGATATCAGATTGATTGAGCTAATACCACTAGTCTTATCGAATCAAAACTTATTGAAAGTGTTTGAGTTTTTTGTGTGCGATCTTGTGCAAACCCTTTCTTGGTATTTCTACTGGGGGGGGGGGGGGGACGATGGTAACGCTGATTATGGCGAGTGGCAGCCGGGTGGCGGTCCTTTAAATTTAGGCTACTGTAGGCAGCCAGTCAATAGCCAGCTTTCAGTAAACAGCAGGGATGATTATTAGCCGCTAGGGTTGAAGCAACAACTGTTTCTGGACTAAATGGTCTGCCTGCAGTCGTACACTGAGGATTAACCCTTTCGAGTTCAACGCCATTTTTATCGTTCGCTGCGAAAAAGACCACAGCCAAAACATAGCCGCTGTAAACTTGTTACATGCTTCAGGAAAATAAATCTTAGTAAAATAACTATGCGGTCTCTGGGTATAAAAAATTGCAGACGTAATAATTATATTGTAAATTCTCCTTCTTATAATTCTCCTCGCTGTGTTACTAGTTTGGGATGTCCCTTCGCCAAATCGTCCCTTTCCAACCCTATTTGCATACAATTTTCCCCTTAATTTATGCAAAATTATCAATTTCTACTTCTCCCTACATCACTTCCGGTATCTCGCTTCCTCTCTCGTTCTATCCCCACTGTCTCTTTCGCCGTGGCCACGGCGAGTTGGTATAAGATCGTGCTTACGTGGTGGTTTCAAATTAACGAACAATTCGTATTGCAACATTACAAGGAGATGCCTAAGGACGGGGAAAAGGCAAAAGGAAAGTCGATGCGCATAGATTATCCAGTAGATTGTGGAAATTACAGCAAGACGATGGATGTGATGGGCAAAAAGACAAGCGTGATTCAAAATGGCGGCGATAGGCCTTACGTACCGACGAGCGCTACGAGTCCAGCAATACCCTGGGGCAGTTGCTGATTCCATTGCGTGCCTACCGGCGATGATGGGTAAGGAGATGCAGGGTGTTTTGAGAACGGCCTTATACGAAAATAGTAGGGAGAGTGAATGCCGTCTTGCGGATGAAGGGCCGGGCAGAGACCCGAGCCGGGAATACCGCCTATGTGACGAGGAGTGGCGTAGCCTAACGTGCAGAGGGGGCCGTAGGCGGAGCGAAATGAGCGAGAGATTTCCATTTCGGGAACCGGACCGCAGTAACGAGGGTGAGCGGGCTCGACGGCAAGACTTTGTGAACATTTGAGGGCCGCGAATGGAGACGGTGCCCAGGCGTAATTATGACTTTGTTGAGGACGATGGTAACGCTGATTATGGCGAGTGGCAGCCGGGTGAGGAGGAATTTTGGCCGAAAAGCAGGCGTGGTGAGAGGGTGACTGTACACGGCCCGGAACTTGGGCGGCCGCTTGCAAAAATAGGCCAGTCTAGTGTGGGGTCGGCGTTGCCAGATGCTTAATATCTAAGCATCCTGTGTGGTCGGTGGAACCAGGCATTGTGGAGTGGTGGAACGGTCATAAACATGTGTGGTTGACACAGCCGGAACCTGAGTCGATTTTCGGATCGCTATGTGTTGGAAGCTGAGCTTCAGGCAGAGTTCGTTCCACCGAAAACTCCGGTCTTATTTTGAGGGTCCGATAGGATGTTGGAGATGGTAGACGCCACAATTGCGAAGTTGCAGGGTAATTGTTTACTTGTTTTGCTACCTTTGCTGCGCTCGTTACAGCTGTGTACCATGGACCCGGTGGACTATTCTTCTACCTGGCAAGCACAGGTATCACAGGCGGTGGTAGATGCGACAACCTTACAAATACAGGCGATGTTGAGCATAAGCGAGACTCATCGGAATCATTTACTCTATGCTTTTGCTGAGGAGGTGCGACCTGAATTGCTGGCAAAACAGCCGACGTTACATGAAATGTTTGGAGTGCCGCTGCACGACGTACTTCGGCAGGTACAGCAAGACGTTACGGCTACTTGTCGCGGGGTGGCGCCTAGTCGCACGAAAAGTCAGTTCGCTGGAAGGCGGCCGTTTCGGATGCCTGGCAGGGGTGACCGTGTCTGAAGAGAATGGAACTAAGGGTGTGGTGCGTGGAGACGCTGTCGTGGCCAGGGCTGCGACGGGTAGTGTTGATTTCCGTTCATTATGGTTTGCGACTCCGGATTTTGTCTCCCAGGGGAGAGTGAAGTGTGGTGATCAGAGCCTCGGCAGGGCGAGGTCGACAGGCGGCGACGAGTTGTCAGCTGCAGCAAGACGGATCTTGGAGGCCGACGTCTACCAGGCGGCTTTATGTGGGTAAGTGGTTGCGTTGGGTAGAGTGGTGTCGGGGTAGGGGTATGGCTTCATGGAGTGCCTCGTTGTTGGCTTGTGTGAATTTTTTGTCTAAATTGTTTGAATCTTGGTTGGCATATAGGACATTGGTGTGATACGTGGCAGCACTAGGGAGGTATCATGACGAGGTGGGTTCGGCACGAGTGTCAGGGCACCCACTAATTCGTAGATTTTTAAAAGGTGGTTTCATTTACGCCCGATTACACCGAGATACTTGCTCATTTGGGACCTGGTCGTAGTAGCACGTCTTCTGCGGACCTGGCATCCGCCTCGAAGTCTCTCCTTGAAAATCTTAACATGGAAAGTGTGTATGTTCATCAGTGTTGGGAACAGGGCGAGCGAGCTGGCCAGGTTGTCGCTACGAGTGTGTGACATCGCAGCAGAGGAGGCGGTGTTTGTGGTGAAAAGACACAAGACGGCGCGGGTAGGGGTGCCATTCGTGTTTCTTAGATTGCACAGGAACAGGGACTGCAGCCTTGACGCCATGCACTGGTTGCGCTCCTATGTGCGCTGCATGGAACCGTTAAGAGACGCTGCGATGCTTCGAACGGGGGATCGTCCGTATCTTCTGTTTCTATCATACATCGGGCTGCATGGGCCCGTTTCATCACAAACTATTGCGAGGTGGCTATGCGAGACACTGCATTTGGTGGGCGTCAACGTCGCTCAATTCAGGGCACACTCAGTGCGGGCAGCAGTGACATCATCAGCAAGCAACTGTGGGGCGTCTGCATCCGTGGCACAAATTATGGCACTCGCTAACTGGGCGTCTCCATCCGTTTTTCATTCCCACTACCAGCGTCAGATCGGGCCGGGTATGGCGGGGTAGCTCATGCAACGACTGGGTTTGCTGTAGAAGGGAAAGTCGCTGGTGCTGCACCACGGTTGTAATCTATCCCAAACTAGTAACACAGCGAGAAGAATAAGAAGGAGAATTGTAGATTCTACCAGAGAACTTGTTCTCGCAGGAGAATCTAAGTTCTCCGAGTAGAATGCGACGAAGCTGTGTTAGTTGGGTTACCCACCCTCCTCCCTGTCGCAGGGAACCACCGGCAAGGCGAGACAGTGGGGATAGAACGAGAGAGGAAGCGAGATACCGGCAGTGACATAGGGAGAAGCAGAAATTTTTAATTTAGCATAAATTAAGGGGAAAATTGTATGCAAATAGGGTTGGAAAGGGCTGATTTGGCGAAGGGGCATCCCAAACTAGTAACACAGCTTCGTCGCATTCTACTTGGGAGAACTTAGATTCTCCTGCGAGAACAAGTTCTCTGGTAGAATCTTCAATTATTGTACAAAAATATACTAGGGACCAACGTATTACGTCCTAATTAAAAAAAATTGTGAAGTTTGACTACATAAATGTGCCTACGCAAATAGTCAACTAGCAGTACCAGGAGACCTTACAGTGATAACATCCACTGATTATTCTTCCATGACAGCATCGTTTACTGGATCCGAAGTCTTTTTTTTTTTTTTTTTTTAATACCGAACAGTAGTTCATAGTTGTTTTCCTCAGTATTCACTATCGTTGAAAGCGATCTGTTTTCATCCAACATCGCGCTCCTTTCTGGCTGTCCGTAAAAGACGCGCGCATGCTAGCTCCAATGGGAGTGACCTTGACTCGCATTGCGTGACGTCATCTGAGACTAGACTCGACAGCTATTAGTGGTAACGTGCTACAAACGAACGAACCAATCGTAGCTCGCTTTACTGACAGGTGTTCAAAAAGGTCGTTGAAACGGAGCAGTATATTCCAGGAATAATGGCAGCGACGTTGAAGTTGATATCATTCAAAGCAGGCATCGAAAAGGGGATTCCCTGCTTTCTAGTGCTACCAAGGTGGCGGCTGTGCATTGCGTTGTGGAGGAGTTACGACAGCTTGAACGAAGGGCTGTTTTCAGCAAACAAAAACCATTTTAACGTCAGTTTCGATGGTATTACCAACAAAACATTAATTAAGGTAATTAAAAGATTATATAGAATGAAATAAACCAAAAATGTACATTCCAAAATACCCAATTTAATCGGAATTACACCACCATTGTGCGCAATTGAATTTTTTTTGCAGGGGATGCTTGAACTGAGACGACGCTATATCGTTCGTCGGACTTTTAACACGGTTTTGATATGACAATATATCGTTGTTCGTACCCAAAAGGGTTAAGGCCGTTATCAAGTTGTACCCAATGCCAAGTCTACTACGCTTTGTAACTGACCCTCAAGTGTAAAAAAAAAATAAAAAGTGGTCAGACTAAGTTTTGTTGAGGTTCCATTTGGAACCCGCATTGTTAATAAAGCTGATCTACTCCATAAGGTCGGCTCATGTGATACGAGTCGGTTTCGCATTGCCTCTGTAAGAAATTTCTTTGATAAATATAGTTTTAATCTAACTGAACCCGCAAACAGCACAACCACAATTTCTACTTGGCGGACAGAAAATATCCACTATCTGTAAATTTATTTGCATTCCGTTCCTGCGTGCTCGCTACCCTGGAGGATTCAAAACTCTCTAGATATGCCCAGCTCAGACACCCACCTGCGCATGCCCGGGACCAGCACGCGCAGGCCCTCCATAAATGGTGTTAGAGCAATAGCCAGCCATCTCTTTTCCTCCAGCTGCCGCTGCGTCAACATCGCTGCCCTGACTGTTCGTCGTTTTCGTTCGCAAGACCCGCCGCTGCATGAAGAATTCGCGTTAGTTCGTTCGTTCACCGATCATCCCTACAAGGAATTGGTTCGTTCGTTCGTTCACCGGTCATCTCTTGATGAAGGATTCTTCTACTAAAAGAAAACTTTTGTCCGTCCGTTCATGGCATCGTTCGTCACCGTTCACTATACCGTTCGCCCCGCAATCAATGCCATCCATGCTGCTGTCTCGGCCTCCCTGTCTTCGACGCACGTCTCGTTCCAGACGTCCTAACTGAACGAAGACCTTCATCATTCTGTTCGTCCTGCTCAAGAAGCAAGTTAAGCACTCACCTTGTGTCAAGCACCCACTCGTTGTTACTGGCTTACCTGAAGAATCTCTGCTCGAGCCTGTCTCTCCCGTCGCTGGCCCGGCCATCGTTCAAGCCTTGCCGTCACAGTCGCTTCTCTCCTGTTACCTGCCATCATTCCCTTCTCGTTCGTCGTTTGCCATTTCCGTTCGTCGTCCGTCGATCTGAAACTCATCGCATCATTTGTCGTTCTCGCCCGTTCGTCGTTCTTTATTCAACGTTCGCTGATCTTGAAGTCCATCGCGTCTTCCGTCTTCTGGGCATCATTCTGCTATCATCCCCCCAGTTCCAACCGTCACCACAGCATGCTTCTCACTGTCACCGTTTCACCGTTCCGGCAACTCATCATCGACAGACCTTCACACTCATTTCCCGCAACAAGCCTACCAAGCTATAACCTCTCCTTCCCAAGCTCTCTTGAGGCCCGTAGATCGTTCGTCGTCCGCCAGCCCGTTCGCATTCGCGCGAACCCGTCGTCGTCCGCAAGCCCAAGCGCCGTTCACAAGCTCGTCCACCGTTCACATCGTCCGCCGCTCACAAGACTGTTCATCGTTCGCAAGCCCACACGCCATTCGCAATCCCTTCGTCGTCCACAAGCCCAAGCGCCGTTCGATGTTCGTTCGTTGTTCGCAATCCCGTTCGCCGTTCGTCGTCCACAAGCCCACGCGCAGTTCGCTGTCCGTTCGCCGTTCTTCGTCCACAAGCCCATGCGCCATGCGCAGCCCGGTCGTCGGTCGCAAGCCTGTTTGCCGTTCACGAACCCGTTCGTCGTCCGCAAGCCCATGCGCAATCCGTTCGTTGTTCGCAAGCCCGTTCGCTATTCACGAACCCGTTCACGCACTTGCGCTGTCCGCTGTCCATTCGACGTTTGCTAGCCCGTCCATCTCTCACAGGAACGTTCGTCGTTCGCAAGCCGTCCTTATGTTTGCATGTTCGTTCGTCGTTCAGAAGGCCATTCTCTGTTCACAAGCTCGTTCATCGTTAGCAAGTTCGAGCCGTCCACAAGCCCGCTCGTTGTTCGCAAGCTCATTCACCGTTGTAAGCTCGACGATCACCGCTGCCGCCCATTGTCGTTTGCCACAACTGCTTTTCCCAAGTCATTCTTGTTCGGCTTTCATGCTGGCTGCCCGCTGTTTTACACTGACCGTTTTCCTTGACAGTCAATGGAATTTGGCTGATCCTCATGAATCCATCTCCTCATTGTTGAAGATCACACCCTTCATCCATTGCGACCTAACCTCATGATGTCGCCAATCTCTCACTGCGCCTTAACGCTCAACTCGATCCTCGCTAGAAGAAATTGCTCATCATTCGTTGTCATTAAACTGGAAGTACCTGTTCGTTCACAGGCCCACTTCCACCTCTTTCAACATTGCACTATCAAGAATCCTTCAGTAGCCGCTTCGTTCATTTTCGGCCAACTCTGGGGAAATTATTTATCATTCGTTGTTCGTCTCGAATCTCATTGACATCAAGTTCCATCTCTCTCTCATCACCATCTCAGCCTCATCCGCCATCCTCATGCTCGCTGAGAGGAAAACCGCCTGACACTGCTTTCAAAGGCTTTTGATCTCTATACCGTGCATCGATGCAACATCAGCCCTACTGCACAAGGGAACTCAAACTTCACTCCGCATCCCCACGTCTGAGTCGGCAATCACATTATCTGCTACGTACCAAGCCAATCACAGGCATAAATATTCTAATACTGGATCGGGGCCATCCAGGCCATGCCAGAGGAAAGCAACATCACCCGACACATTGCCACTGGCACACGTTCCTGTGCACACATCGCAACATCACTGATGACCACTCTAGCTGCTCGCACTCTGAATCCACCTATCGCGACCATACGTTCATCATTCTTGAAAATGTTAAAGTCACGTGTTCAACTCACTTGCATGATTGCACTTTCCAAATGTATTCGCTCTAACCATGCTTCCATCACTCACGCTCACCAGCTCGGTCACAACGTTCGCCATTGCACACGTTTTCGCAACCCGGCACAACATCGCCTTCAATTAATATAAATTAAGACACTACTAATCAATGTGTCTTCTACTAATCAGAACACTTTATGGGACAATCAACGTCCAGTCTCCGTCACCAACCTGGACCATCCTACCGAAACTAAATTTTCTTCAGAACTCACCACCACTGAAACAACATGGAAAAGGACGTTAACTGCACAATCTCTCATGCCACCCTGAAGTGACGTCCATCCTCTACGCACACTTCGAGGGAAGAATTCTTCACACAACACCACTTCGGGTCCGCCATGTCTTACGCCAACACACCGGAACCCCTGTCACTTCTCCGCCTTCCACGACCAAGATTCTCGAGGAATTTCCAGCCAACCAAAGATCGGATCACACCGCCTTCCGCCATCCGAACCTCTCTGAAATTTAGTCACATTCATCCCAGATCCTTGGGAATTCAACCTTTTCAAAGCTACATGCTATACTCTCATAAACAGTCAACATGATGAAACATCCTACCACCACACGGACTTTAGGATCATATTCAACGCCATGTCAGCTCGGAAGCCCTCCCCAACTTCAACGTGATGTCTTCCGATCCACAATCAGCAGCTTCTCATCAAAATCCAACAACGCCGCAGCTCCTCACACATCGCAGCTCCTCCCGCGGTCCCTCTCCCAGTTTTGGGTAGCTCTTGGACCTCCACCGAGTCAAAACTGGCGTTTCACCTGAACTCCTATGGTAGTATGTACGGCTGATCGCCCCCTTCACTTACCACCCATCTTGCTTTTCAAATGGAGTACCCACAACTTCCCGTCCACTTCTGGTCTGGCGACTCCCCACGACGACTCCAGAGTACAACATCTCGTCTTGCCCATTTTGATGACCTTCCAACTTTGCGCCCCAAACTTCGTCATCCCACCTTCTTCCCAGTGAAACTGCTGGAACCCAGCATTATCCACTGCCTCATTTCACCTTGGAAATCAGTTCTAAGCCACGTCTACATTTCTCTCACCTTTCAGCACCTGGGACACGCACATCTGCTACTCATCCACCCCATCTGTCGCTCCTGACATCTGGCGTTCACTGCTCCTCTTCAAATTGTTTTACAGCTTCTGCCGAATCATGGACCCACTACTTCAACCACATGTGAAGCATTGTTCCTTGAGCGTTTCAACTCGCTCCCAACTCTTGTATTTTTACGATTTTTTTTTTTTGGGCTTGACGCAAGAACCCTTCTCATCTCTCTGAAGTCGGAACTTCGTAACAAAGCATTTCGCGACATCTCGCGCTCGCATCAAAAAGCCACACTGACTTGATCTGTTCTGCAAATGAACTCCAGTCCAAGATTCTCTTGAATCCTCCACCCTGCTAAATCCTCTGCAACCGAACGTCTACATCTACTCTGAATTATCACTTCCTTGAACTCAAAAACCGCACTCACCTAATACTCAATAGACAAACCAACCACCAGGGAAACCATTCCTGACCCTTCCAAGCCTGTCAACTACGTTCATACCACATGTGACATCACCCAACTTCAACTTGTACATCTCAACAAAACAGTCAACGCTGGAATCTGGAAACTCGACCGAACTTCCTCGCCAACTCGTTTGGTAATAGGAAGTTCCCTTCCCGCTCCTACTGCCTTGCGCACAAAGTAGGTTGTGACAGGACAACGTTGCGCATGCAACCAATCCACCACAACTCCGTCACAGGGGACCCAGCTCACACCCTTGGGGGGGGCCCCGCCATGATGGTGCCTGCCACCTATATTGACGAGGTCAACTGCAAATGCAAATAAATTTTACAGGTAGTGGATGTTTTCTGTCCGGCAAGTAGAAACCGCAATTTTACTTGGAGGGGAGGTCAAAATTGGTTTCCATTGCCTAAGAAAATATACACTACCTGTAAATACCCACCCAACCTCCCCTCTCGTGTCACCATCATGGCTGACTTATCGGGAGGAGAAGTAGGTGGCTGGCTGGCTATTGCTGTAACACCATTTATGGAGGGCCTGCGCGTGCTGGTCCCGGGTATGCGCAGGTGGGTGTCTTGAGCTGGGCGTATCTAGAGAGTTTTGATTCCTCCAGGGTAGCGAGCAAGGAAATGAATGCAAATAAATTTACAGGTAGTGTATATTTTCTTAGGCAATAGAAACCAATTTTGACCTCCCCTCCAGGTAAAATTGCGGTTTTTCCACGATTTCAACGGAAAGGGTTGAGGGAGTAGCGATTTGGGGATAATAGTGAAAATGATAAAATGTACCCAACCAAAAAGTCCACGTTTCAGTGCTGAAACTGCCGTATTTGAACTGTTTTTACTATTAGTCTTCGTCACGCGATGGTCTGGAGAACCTTTCGAACTTCCACTTCACTTCCAACGAACTTTTCTTCTGCTCACATTTGAATTTTTGTACAAGTCCTGCTGCCTCAGTGAGCCTTTGTTAAGCATTCGTGGTTGTTGTGGATGCTTTCCTGCTCACTGTCACTCTGGTTGCTCACTTCCAAAGTTGGCATTTTTGGAAGAAACTCTTGACAATTCATGTCAAACTTCTCATTCAGTCCAGGTATCACGATTTTCACTATCCGTTTGAATGCCGGTTCCTGTACATTCGTAAGTGGCACACTTCTTTCGTGGCAATGTTATATTGCCGTCGATTCCAATGCACGGAGGTGTCCGTGTTGGAGTTGACCTTTAGCACGATTTTCGTCTCGGGCTAGTCGATGTCAACACAGGTCAACACCAAAACGAACACGCACACCTCCATTCATTGGAATCGATAGCAATATAACATTGCCAGTGGGAGGCCAGGAACCACCAGACCATAAGTACCATACACGACAGAAAGGAAAGGAGGAGGAAAAAGAAGACCCATTGCAAGACGACATTAGTGGACGACTACCCGCCAAGACCGGAGTCTACTGGACCCCAGGTGTAGAGTGCCCACAAGGCTACATAGGTGAAACAAGTCGTAGTTAGCATTAGGGTCATGGAACATGCGCAAGCCAACATGGTAGGAAATACCAAGAAGAGATCAGCTTTGACGGTTTTCTTTCCTTAGCCTGCTTGTGCGCTACCGAGTTCTTTGCCGCTTTTTTGTGCGTCTCACAAGCTTGTTTCCCAGGAGTTTCCTTATATTCTTGAAGTTTCGGAAGAAGCATTAATCCCCTCTTTTACTAGGGCTCGCTTTACGTGCTTCCCGAGCGTATGTCACCACTTCTGCTGTTCTGTTGTCCGCCTTCTCAGCCACATCTCTCTTCTCCAGGTGTTTTTTTCACACTTGTGCTTTCTTTAAGGATTTTGCCGGGTATCCTAAGATCAACTACTTGACCTTTGCTTTCTGAAACCATTCTATTCCTTCCCTCACTCATCTTCTAATTCTCATCATTTTGCTTTTCATGATGGCCAAAAGTTAGACTCTGGATGTCCCGAGTTAAACGCAATGCCTCTGTCAGTCTGCATGGGCCTAACGTTTGGTCTCCATCTCACATGGCAGCTCCCCTTCTTGCTCCATTTCCTACGTGAAGCTAAGTTCCAAAGTCCAACTGTTCGTCTCTTCTACCTTAGGCAACTCATCGGCTCTTCTCATTGTGTATGTGTCGTCAACAAATCCACAAATTCACGGACGGGTGGTTCTGAACTACACATCTGAACTTGTTTTCAGCATGGAAAAATTGGGCGTTTTGGTTGGTGTCAAGTTGTACTTTTTATCACGAACAACAACCAAAGTAAAACGACCGAACTATCGGTTTTTGCCACGATCAAGGAAGCACGTAATCCTTTGACTTTGAAAATCGTGAAAATGCCTTGATTTTTTTAAATGGAAGAAAAAAAAAAATCTTTGTACTCCTTTCATTAAATTGATCAGAGTCGAATCGTGCCCAAAACATGAGAATAACTCACCCTTAATCAGACTGCACCAATACCGGCTTCACCGATCCAGTTTTAAAAATTTTGCTGATACAGTGAAACCTCTTTATAACAATGTCCAAGGGTCCTTGAAAGTAAAATGTTATATCAGGTATATTGTTATAAACAATCACTTTTGCATGCATTGCTGCTTATAGAGCCTCGAAAATAGCGTTGTTATAACAACGTTTGACTGTATTGGTACTGAGAGATATACAAAATATAATCCCACATTTTTTATCAATGGGCTAGTTTTCTGTAAAAGTCTAATAATTATTAAAATGGTAACCTAGAATTTGAAGATAGTTAGGAAGATACGCGGCGATTTCCTGAGCAAAGCGCATGTCTTAATCGCGAATGGTTCCGGCCGAGTTATCGATATTTCCGTGAAAGTTGCCGAGACTGACCACAAATATCGGCAACCGGTCTGATTCAGTATCGATGTGGTATGAAAAAAATTAAGCAGAATTAATGTTATAATTAGCAACAACTTTAATTTCATTGTTGTAAGACTAAGGTTTGAAGTAATGAGGTTTAGTGAAGCCTTTATTTACTTTGCCTTTTTTTTTTTGGTACAGGAAAAGCCGTATGATGGACCTCCTAGAAAAAGGTTGATGATGCCCAGGCCTGCCTCAATTGCAAGAAACTTGCATCCACTGAATTCGCACTCTGCTTCACAGGTAACCTTTTTAGTTTTCAAGTTTGTCGCTTAATTTTGTGCTGAACCAATCAAGCATTAAATAGGTCTATACTGCACTGGTTAAAGACTTTAATCAAGTGCTCGAATCAACAAATATTAAACTGATTTTCATTATCAGCAATCAGTTGGATTCCATGTTTTGTAAGAACCTAACTTCTAAGGCATTCTGATGCATACTTCATTGAAAAGCTCTCGTAACTGCATGGCTGGCTGGCTGGGTAACACTCCCGGGATGCAATGATCACATATTTTTTTTTTTTTTTGGGGGGGGGGGGGCTACGTATGCTTTGTTTGGTGGGAGTTGGTACATCTACAGAAGAAGTATATAGTAACAAATGTATGTACTGTTAAAAAAAACTAGGGATCGATCGAATCTCTTTTACCAAATCCGAATCGGAACTGGATAATTTACAAGATTTGGCGTATCGGATCCAGACCCTAACAAAATCCAAAATAAAACCTTTGTTGATTGCTTCAGCCTTTTGCATTTATAAGACTAAATTTTCTCTCTAGCGTAGTAAAGTAGCAAAGTGAGTAAAGTTAAAGACTTGAGTACACATTTTGGAACTTGTTCATTGGTTTTTCCCTTATAACTTCTGAACAGTTTATGCTAGCCGTTTGAAATTAGCTCCATTGGAAAGGTGATAAAAAAAAAACGCTTCGAATGGTATATTGGAATGTCAAAAACGGCCAAAAATTAGCGAAGTTATTGAAAAATCGACCAGATATAAAAAATTTTGCTGAATCCGAATCTAATCCTAACCCTAAAGATCCGGCTTCAGATCCGATTCGGAAACATTTGGAAATATATGCTGCAGAAGGAAGAGAACCTGTGCCCTTGTTGCTTTACGTTTGGGAAAGGAGGAAGTGATGGCTGGGAGACAATTCGGGAACTTCGTAGTAGGTACACTGTAATGTCTTATTCGTAGTTAGTGAAGAGCAAAAAAAAAAAATCAAGATGCACTAACACTGCATTAGTAATTCAACGTGTCGTATGGTAGAATAAAAAAAAATATCTGTAATTGACGTATGAAGTTGGAACGGTAGACATACCAACAGGACACTATTAAAATTTAAATGCATGGTGTACTGAAGAATATCTACTATATTGCACATTATATTAAAAAAAATTGTCTCTTAACCTTTGCTACTACGATACGGCAAATGAGCCAGAATCTTGTGCGCGACGATGCTATTACTGACCAGATAAATTTTTATCGGACGCTGATATTGGTTTTCTTACAAAAAAAACAAACTGAAAGCTTCGTTGTTTTACAGTTTCCCGTACCCGTTGTTCTTGTTTATCAGACTTTTATATTTTTTAAATCTTCGAACACCATGTTTCATAAATTCAGCAGGTAATTTGGTGGGGGGGGGGAGTAGGAGAAATCATATTGCGTTGAGGGTACGTGAGGTTGACTACTTTAAATTTATTTACACTTTTTAGGTGTATTAACAAAAGTTAAAATATTCACACGAAAATTGCGACAAAGTCCACTGAATTGAATATAACACTGCAATTTCATGTGGTCTCCGGAAGTTCTGGCATGCATGGATTACTCTATCCAGGAAGGCAGGAAAAAGGGAAGAACAGAAAACAATGTCAATTTTATGACTTTCCGGAAAATGGTGTAAACAAAAATGTGCTTCCCGGTTGTGAATCGCGTTGTCTGTTTAAAAGGTTGGTGATGGTTAGAAATTAGTTTTAACTTTTAATTATGTTAGATATTGAAAGGTGAACAATCTAATACACTAAATTTGTGAATAAATGAGAATAAAGGCATTGTGTTTTGCTAGAGTGAATCCAGCTCACGCACGCGAATGACTGCATTATCGGCGACTTTTTTGTGATAGAAAACTCCCTTCCTGGGCAAGTTGGTTTAGAAAATAGACAATTCTTGTTTTTAACGCCCACCCCCCAATTTTAGGTAAATTAATTTTACAAGCCCATGGGCATTTAATACACGATTTACGGTATCGTTATCGTTATTATTTGTAATTTTAAATCTGTGGTTAAAACTAATGTCGAACCAATAAAACTAGCGTGAGTCTTCCTGTTACGGATTTAAAAAAAATCTGAAAGTCAGAGGCCATTAGGAATATCCCGCCCTTCCCTCCCTCTGGCCAGTCCGCCACTGTGAAAACAGAACATCATTCGCTTTGCTCACTCGTTCAATAGGAAACAACACCACAAATACGGGTGATAAAATACTGTTATATATCGCACCCGAAAAGCAGCGAGGATGGCGCAGTAATTAACAGCAAAATTCTTATACGAGCATCGCATTCATTGTACCATCCAGATTCAATCATAGAAATTCCGTGTACCATCCAGATCACCGCAAAGGTAAGTGATGACTCACTTTATGTTGTTCTGCGCCATAGGAGGGGAGCCATGTGGATGTACACGATAGCCTCTAACCGACCGCAATGTTGAAGAGCTGACTTGCCGAAATGCGCAGTTACATGCCGCAATTTTTCGTATGATGGGCGTTGTGCGCATACCTTTACGCTGAGGAAGCGCTGACGTCAGCCACTGATCGTGTACTATTTGACGACGGTTTTTCGCTCAGACACCTTTTTAGAGGTTAGCGAACTAAAACCGGCCTAACTAAATTAATTACAGTATAATACCTTGTGTGCTGGCGCACTGCAACTCACCCACCCGCATACTTGAATTTCGTCGGATCAGAATTGAACAAATGTGTCTGGTTTTTGAGGAGATATCGCTGACGTAAATCGGCTACCCCCGTTTTTTGGCCACAACCACATTAATTCGACGTGTGACACGTCGAATTAAAAAAGAGCCAGGTAATTTTAGAATGTTATTAGAATGTGGAAGGAGGAATGTTGGCATCAAACTCATGTCCATAGGTGGATATTGCGTCATGTTTTCAAACCCAAAGGAGTGAATTCTGATAAAAGGGAGAAAATAATTCGCAAGTACAGCGATTTGTGACGGTTAAGGCGAGAGAGAGAGGAAAGCAGGTATGGAAAGGGGTAGTTGAGGATCTTTCTCAAAAATGTTTAAGGGGGGAGGATGCAGGTATAGATAATTGGGTTAGTATCAGTGTATTCAAAGGTTTTTATTGCTGTTAGTGATGACCAGAAAAAAGCCTAGTAATTTTTAAAATGCTAGAATGTAGTGGAGGGGGGGGAGGGATAGTAAGTGAAGACCCACGTTAAAGATGAACTAAAAAAAAACAGCGCCTGGAATACACTGGTTGCAATTAAGATTTATGGTTTGAAAAGTTTGTTAAGCGGACTAATCAGGTCACACTAAAGAGCTATATTACTATTTTTAATTGCCGACGAAAATGTGCATTACCTATTTTTTAATAGCGTTTCCTCCTTCAGAACTCGATTAATTCCCTAGAAGCTTTGGAGCTTTCATCCCAGCCGGACTGTACCCTCTGCGCATGCGCAGGTTTGGGCCGTCTATAATACGGTGCAGCCGTCTGTTCGGCATCATTTCTCCTAGGGCGCTCACACCGTGATCGCCTTTGAACTCCTTCTTGCCATCGTTCCGGTTCCTTCGGTCCGCGGACCGATCCGGTACCCTCCGCTCCCCTGTGTTTCGTTCCGGGAACGCAGTTGTGTGCATCAATCGTAGCGTTCTTCGATGGACGCTGTGGTTCCTTCTCGCCCTGCCTTATGTTCTGGGAACCGTCGGTCGGGCGCAGACGCTCCGCACGTTCGGATCACCTGGTCTTGTCGGGACATGCTCGGCGTCCTGCTATCTCTCAACCAGCCCGCCACCCGCTTCAACCGCCATCCGCAGCATTTCCTGCCTTGATGGCTGCCCTACCTGCTGAATCTTCTAGGAGATCCTTTCGCACTTCACGGGTTCCCCATATTTCACAGACACCGCATGCCGCCCCGAACTCTGCTTCGTCTCCCGGCTCCTACTCGATCCTCTTAGGTCCTGAGGGAACCCCTTGGTTCCTCTAGCAGCCTCTCGCCTCGACTTCTTCGCGGGCGCGACACGCGCCTCCCGGTTCCTTTTCCCACGTTCCGGCGCGCCTTTCACGACTATTCCACCTCACTGGTTCCTTGCTTTCCGCTTCCACGTTCCGCGGAACCGCCACCCCTGTTTTCTCTAGCATGTGAAGAGGCCCTCTGTTCTACAACCCTGCTGCCGGCCCTGGTGAAACGTCACCGGACTTCTTGGCTCTGTCACCTCGATCTCCTCGTTCCCTGCGGTCGTACAAGTTTGCGATTCCCGGCATCTCGCCCCTCGTTCTTCCAGCAACGGTGCTGGAACCAAGTCCATCCATCACCGCTTCGCCCTGGAACCACGTTCCGGCTTCCATCGATTCCGACTGCAGCACCACCTCGTGCCACCCTTCCAGCATCTCCTGTACGGGAATTTTAACGCCGCCACGGTATTTCCAGCTCTAACTCCCATTGCAATACTGTCTCTTTTTTTCTTTTAACTCACTACTGCGCAGTTGGCTTCGTTCAAAAAAAAAAACACAAACACAACGAAAAAAGGGGAAATCAGTTGGATATGGTCGACCGGGCGTTCACTAATCTGTCAGTGTGGCTTGATATTAACTTTACGGTCCGATAGACAGGAGGCCCCGCTTTTACTTCTCGACATCTCCGATAACCTGCGTACATGGGGGGGGGGGCATCATCATCTGGACGGCCTTACTCCGTCGTCGGTATCGTACTTTTTCCCGCACTGGTTCCGCTTCGGTCTGAGCTTCATGATTGTATCCCGTCTCCACCCCGCACCCCGTCACGATAGCCGCTACCTGCGGACTTCCGTTCCTCCGGATTCCCCTCCGCCTGTCTCTGCCACTCTGCATTGTGTTTTCCCTCGACGGTATCCCAGTCCATACCGGTAATCGTGGGTCCATTCCCCAGGGCGTTCCGGCCTCGCTGACCCCAGCGTTGCCCGCTCAGACACTAGGAATCGCCCGTTCCTGCTTCGCACCGCCGACGCCCCGCTGTTCTCTTTCCCAGTCACAATTCGGCTCCCTCGTCTCAACATCCGAGTCCTCCCACCGTTCCAACCCCAACAATATTGCGCTCTCTGCTTAACTCTCGACCAGATCCTCCCTCCGTTCCAGTCTCCTGGACCAGCCCTCATCGAGGAATCCTCCTGCCACCTTCCGTTCCGGCTCCTTGCACGAACCCCCTTGCTCCTACACAGGGTAGGTCTTTCCGTCCCTCCTTTGATTCCCGACGCATACGCAGCCACCTTCCGCAGTTCTTCCATCTACGGCCTTTTTGTTTACCAAAACACAGCTACGGACACGGGCGCAGAAGACAATGATAGAAGACTGTCGCTCAGCAGCGGCGCCTGCGTCCCATCCTGGCCCTCGGCTCGCTTTTCCTTCTGGCAAACTTGCCCACAGAGCCAAACCAGGCCTCCATCCGCCAGATCGTCGGTTCCTCTGCTTCAGCCCCCACAAATTTCGTCGCCAGAGGTCACTCTCGCTCAGTTCGAAATTCAAACCCAACGGCTTGTAATGGTTGTCACCAGTTCCTCCACAAGTCATGTCGGACTCCAACTCGTCCGAAGAGCCCGTTCCTCCCCTCGTCGTCGCTGCAGCAAATGTTTCTTCACCTAAGGCGTGTCCATGCTTAGGTTTCTCCGGCCCATCGCCAATTCAACATTTTGACCCCCATCCCTGCTGCCAGAAGCACAGGATCTGTAATGGACTTCACAAGAAGTGTCGTGTGTGGGCCGAGATCGTGTGTTGGGCCGAGATCTGTCGTCGGCAGGCAGAGTCTCGGAAACGTGCTGCCCGCGCGGCCAGGCAACGTAAAGAGCAACGATCCGCCACTCGTTTTCCCTATTCCACACCATCTGAACGAGCTACTATTCTGCCTACAACACCACAAAAAACGACTGCCGAGCACTCGGTTCCTCCATCTACCTCCAAGCGTCCGGCGCCGCCAGCTCTACCCTTCAGGACCGTTAAGAAGTTAAGACTCATGGACACCGACAAGGTTCTCGCAGTCCCAGGTTCCTCGGGAGATCGCCCCAAAGCTAGAATGAAGTCTGCTTGTGCCTCCTTGGCACCCCCCAAGGTTCCGCCGGTACAAGTAGCGCCTTCCATTATAACGTCTCCGCTCGAGATACCATCCACAACCACTTCCACGTCTTCGCAACCGCCCCCGGTTCCGCCGAGCACCTTCCAGACTTTCTCGCCATCTAAGACGCCGTGGCCTACTGAACCGGTTCTTTTTCCCAGTGCCTCAGTAATTCGAACCTCCCTCCTCCGTGATCTCCATCTCTCTGCGAGAGATCTGGAGAATTTTGACTTCAATATAAAGTTCTTACTGGACTATGTGGACGGTTTTGTTCAAGAGCTAACCTCGCTCCGTGCTGTTAACTTCGAAGTTTCGTCTCTGAAAGAAGCTGCGTCTGACTGTGCAAACCTGCGTTCCGACAACGCCTTTCTTCGCGCCTCGAATGCAGCCTTTTCTAGCGAATTAGAAACTCTGCAACACCGTTTTAATGCGCAGCGCATCAGCTACGCCCTGTTACGCACCCGCACAGCGTTCCTCTCACCTATCCCTTCTTCCCCGCCGTGGAGGCCCTTCTACTACGCCCGTTCCCGGACCAGGCGAGCCCGGACGGCGCCCACCGCAACCACGACACGTTCACCACGACCGCCACGTGTACCTGATTCCTCTACGTCACCTACCATCTCCAACCTGCTCCGGGAGGCCCCGTCCCCGCTTCCCTCTCCATTCCGCGACCCGTGGGTAACTGCGGTAGGCTACCATACCCCGGACGCCGATACACCAACAACGGAACTACCTTCTCCGGTGGCACTCTGGAATGCGGCATTGTCATCCAGCAAATTCCACAAAATCTCATCGTACTCGCTATGGCAATATGACAATGCCCCCCCCCCCCCCCGTTTCTCACCGGTCTTCCACGGGTTGTCGGAACATTCCGCCACATCGAGTACGGTGATGCCTTGCTCTCCCTGCCGTCGTCAGGCTAAGGGGGTTGCGCTTGGCTTCCGTGTCATGCAACATTAAGTCTTCCAATACCACTACATCCTACAAACCCAATCATGTTCGTTCGGTGAAGTTCCAGCCCACATCGCCCGATCCTGGACGTGCTGATCTCGCACTTCGCCGATGTTTCAGCCCCCCTGCCACTTCAGCCGGACTTTCGTGCACGCACCGTCATGCATCTAACAGTGATTCACCCCTCCAGTGCTGTTCTCTACCGCCTCATCCTTCTACTGTTCCGGCCTTTGCGATTCTTGCAGGCGACCTTCACCGATCCCCGGACGGATGAGTTTTGTTACTCTACCCGGACGTGGGGTAACGTCCATCCCTACAAGGTAAGCAGTTTTCAGCATTAGATCTGATTTTCTATCTTGTACCCCGCGGTGTGAGTTACCTACCTAGCGGTTCCTTGACATCTATAAAAAAAATTTTTACTTCGCCCTATCCTGCCGCATTCCTTTAACCACACTGAGGAACCCTCCCGTCTCACGGCCTGTCGGCCGGCCCTTCGGACCGGCGGTTCCCTATACAGTGTTTTTGGGTAAAGTTTCTGGAGTAACTTCACCAAAGACTTGCTCTTGGGGCGCCGACTTGTACTAGAGGGGAACTGAGCGAACCTATCCCACCACCAGGTGACGAAGTCCGCTATTAAAAAAATAGGTAATGCATATTTTCGTCGGCAATTAAAAAGACTAAAATAGCAGGGCCTGCACCCGCTTGATTTTAGTTTTTATTGCCTAACCGAAAATACAGATTACTTATAGTCCCACCCAAGCCTCCCCTCAGTCATAGGTTCTGGGTGTGGAGAAATTATGCCGAACAGACGACTGCGCCGTATTATATAGACGGCCCAAACGTGCGCATGCGCAGAGGGTAAAAGTCTGGCTGGGATGAAAGCTCCAAAGCTTCTAGGGAATTAATCGAGTCTGAAGGAGGAAACGCTATTAAAAAATAGGTAATGTATATTTTCGGTTAGTCTTTTTGTGGCTCATTGTTTAAAAGTCACAACGCTAGTTCCGATAAAAAAAATTCACCCAGGTGTTTAAGACACTCTACTAATAGTAAATGTTCCTTGATATTTTATAAAATCCACCTAGCAGTAAGGCTGTACTGATGCCAAGCCTGCTCGGTGAGCTTAGCTTATTAACTGGTAATCGGTAGCTCGGTGACCTGATCATAATGTAACCAAGTCGATGCAAGCCGAGCATTTTTGCCCCTGACAGACAGTTACGACATATGACCAGTTAAGAGCAGATCTAGTTTCATTTCACACTTTCCCCCGAGACTAAATACGGAGACAAAGAGTAAATACGCCGAGACGAAGAGTAAATATGCTAATGAAACAAGCGCTCTTTAAAATACTGTAACATAGCCTGTGTGTCTTACGTTAGGGACGTATTTTGTTTTAGCGACCTTATTTTCTTTCCAGACAGTGCTCGGTAGCTCGGCTTAGGAAGCCAGGCATTATGAAATCGTTCGGTTCGGTGAGGAATATCCTGCTCAGTACAGCCTTACTAATCAGCATTTTAACATTTTAAAGTCAATAAAGTCTAAAGACAAACATACACCCGGTACTGAAATACTATTTGAAGTTGTGTTACAGCATAAAGACTTTTGTTTTTATGTTTATAGCAGAACGCCAGGGTTACACAGACTTCATCACCTTTTCGCCCAGATGCACCAGTTCCGGCATACACAGCAACGCCCTCTACAAGGTAAGTCAATTTCCCAACTGATAATTGCCTTCTGTAACCGATTTGGTTGGCACAAAGCAATTGCAGTTTACTTGCATAATACTGCAGGTTCGTTTACTCACATAACACTACATTTGCTTAAACTCCTGTAATTTTAGGAGACACCACAAAGCACGTTTCGGGCAACTTCTCGTGATGTACCTGCAACAAACCTACTAATTATAATTACTATTATGTACAAAAAGATTTCTCCTTTGATAAGTCTACGGCCGCAACATGGCTGCCATGAACAAGTTGCATGCCAGAAATAAATTGTAATAAAAAAAACTATACGGTCTAGGAGTATAAAAATTCGCAGACGTAATAATTATATTGTAAATTATTGAACAAAAATATAATTGGGACCATCGTCTTACGTTTTCATTATTTAAAATATTCCTAAAGTTCGACAACAGTAACAGCACTAACCTAAGTTTCAACTTACAGTACTCGGAATGAGAACATCCAATGGATATTCTTCCCTCACAACGCCTGTTATTATTTCCGAAATCATCATTTTATGTTTTATTAGCGTTTAAGTTTAAAGTCCATTTATTTCATCAATATTCACGATCTTGAAAGCCGCTTTGAAAGCTCACTCCCGTAGGACGGCATCGCTCCATAGTCGCCATCGTAACATGCTGCCCGCCAAACGACGCGCTCCTGCTAGTGCCAGTGGATACAATCTTGACTCTCTTCGCGTGACGTCACTAATGAACGACCGAAGAGTAACTTGCCGCGAACAAATCAATCAGCACTCGCGATGCCGAAGAGTTTGAACAAAGGGTGCTGAAACAGTACATTTCATTAGAGGAATGCAGGCCGTGATGTAGGACTTAATGTCATTTTTCGCGGGCTGGAAAATTTGGATTCCCCTCTCTCGAAGGAGACTAAGATGGCGGCTGTATGTTGCGTCGTTCCGGAGATATGATCTTTCGAACCAAAGGCTATTTTCAGCAAACAAAAACACAATTTCACGTCAATTTTGGCGACGATGCCAACAATAACATTAAGTAAATAAAACGATCATATTTAATTATAATAACTGAAAATATACGTTCCAAAATGCCTAGTTCAATCGTAATTACGCCGCCGATGTACGCAATTGGATTTTTATTTTAAGCAGGGCGTAGAACTTAGCGAACTATATATCGTTCGTCCGACCATTTCGGTTTCGAATTCGTACGACGATATAATGTCGCTCCGACTCTATAAGGGTTAAAAGATGGTTAATAGTTATTGTTAGCTTCATGGCCAAAATCAACGTAAATATTGCGTTTGTTGCTGAAAATCGCCCTTTGTTCAAACGATCATATCTCCAGAACGACGCAACGTACAGCCGCCATCTTGGTTTCGTTAGAGGTAGGGGATTCCTAATTTTCTAGCCCGCAAAAAATGACGTCATCAACCCCCCATGTCACCACCTGTATACCTCGAATGAAATGTGCCGTTTCAACGGCCTTTGTTCTAGGGATCGACCGGATACCGTTTTGCTGGATCCGGGTTGGTTCCGGATAATTTGATGTCAGTGCCGGATCCGGACCGGTACCGGATACCGGGTAATTCACAAAAACGAAATAAAGCCGTTTTATTTTTTCCCCTTATAAGTTACAGCTATGGTGTTAATTTTCGCTTTGTTTCACATTATTTTCTTACATTAAACACGTAGAAGTCTTACGCTATTATGAGTAGCAGAATAGTATAATTGCATGTAGGCTACAGAACTGTTTTTGCAATGTTGCTAAATTCTGCTAATTTTTTGTGAAACAGTCAAACAAATCACTCATTAGGTTAATCGGTCAGAAAACATTTTTCTAGTTGAAGGATTTCTCATTGTTAGCCTACTGCTTCATTTCGAAAAATAATTAGCAAAATTTTGCAATATTTGTGAAACCTGTATGTAGTCCACTTATTTATTTTAGATTAAAATTATTGAATTTTGGTTGCATTAAAAAATCAAAACAGGTCTTTTATTTACAGCTTTAAATTGCTTTCGTTCCGTCGTGTATGCGTACAGTATAACAAAGACCGAAAGCAAAAAAAAAAAAAAAAAGAAGGAACGAAACAAACATAAAAAAAGCTTAATTTTTTTTTTTTTTTTTATTTTATGAACAAAACTGTCTCGACTCTTGCAACATGGAAGTCATCTTTGGTTTATCATGCTATTATTCCTTGCTAGTTTTTGATGTCGTTATTAAACCGTCTTACTTTTTGAATATAACCCCTTGGCGTCCAAACCACGATTTATCGTCACTTCAAAACCGTTTCTGAAACTTGCGACGCACTCTCGATTCAAAGCCCCGTTTGCAAAGAAAAAGCGCCATTGCATACAAGGGAGGTGTAATTCCGACTGAATTAGGTACTCCGGGACGCCTATTTTGGATTCATTTAATTTAATCCACCCAAAACCAAAACTGGTAGAAAAACCCGCCAAGTTTCCAAAAACTATCGGCCTTTGAAGGTAGTGATATTCCGCCAGGGAAAGGCCGCCAAGGTTAATCCTATTAGCCAAGTTAATCGCACCTACTAATAGTTCGAAAGTTAAATGAAAATTAGCGGTAGCACCGAAGTTTTATTCGGTGCGATTAACTTGGCTAATAGGATTAACCTTGGCGGCCTTTCCCTTGTGGAATGATATCACTACCTTCAAAGGCCGATCGTTTTTGGAAACTTGGCGGGTTTTTCTACTAGTTTTGGTTTTGGGTGGATATCACAACTTTCATAGGACTGTGGACGTACATAAGGTTACACCGTCTGTTTAAGATGCTTCAATCCTATTTTTGCACACACTGACTAACAATCGCTTATTTCGTTCGCTTCGCTCACTCAATCATTACATTCCCTTCAGTTGTTTTGTTTAGCCCTTCACCTTCCTCTTAATTTTTCAAGATTTCGTTCACATTTAGTCATGCAGAAACCCCCGAAGGTCGCTGTTACTAAAACAGCACAATGCGAAGCAATTTATTTTGGGGTTATTAACAAAAAGCCCTTTAGCTCGTGTATGCTCGTATTGTTGCGTAACCATCATCTAACGCGCATCCCTTTATTCTTACGCAATCCACGGCAAAGTTAATGTTTCTTTATTTTGTCCTTCGTTACAGTTCAGTTTTTAGTTTGTCCAGGCTTTTACAATAAATCTAAGGACCAGTCTTGATTGTTCAAGCCATACACAGCCAGTTTTTGAGCCCCGGCCGTTTGACCTGCTGTGGGACTTGGCCATTTGTTGCTTAAAATCTTTCGTTGCAACTAGGAAAAGAAACGAAATTTAAATTCGCCCATGGCGAATTTCAAAACCCTCCCACGCATTTGTCCTGACCCCTACAACCCCCAAACCAACAAAAGGACCATCCTCAGATCACTATGCATCCGTGTGCAAAAGATCAGGTACGTAGGCCTTCTCAATTTTGTGCTAGCCATGAGCAAAAAGTCTATGGGATTTAACATGGGAGAAATCTTATTAGCTAGACAGTAACATAAAAACAACGTTATTGACGCATCTTTTCCTCTATGATTGGTGTACACTCATCCCTTAAATTTTAGTTTTTCTTAATGTCTGACCCTTCCCCTTACATTTTCCACAATTTGACACATTTCTGTCGCATTGGGATTTATCCTCAACATGCCAAAATATGCTTTCAATTGCTTACAGTTAACAGACACATGTCTGCTAGTGAGCCGCCTTTTTATCATTAACAATCAATTTTTAACAATCTGATGTCTACAATGGGATGATCTACTGTTACTTGGCGGCGACACACTAGCGTGTGTCTAGATATCATCTTTTAATTACCTTAATTGATGTTTTTGTTGGCCGTGTCGTCAAAATTGACGTGAAAGTGCTTTTGTTTGCTAAAACTAGACCTTGGTTCAAGCTGTCGTAACGCAACAAACGGCCGCCATCTTGGTCGCGTTGGAAAGCTGGGATTCCCCGATTTGCACGTGTATAGCACGTGATCAGTATTGCGACGGGGGCCAGTCGCAAGTGACGTCACGCGAAGCGAGTCAAGGTCACAGCCACCGAAGCGAGCAGGTGCGCGTGTATTGCGGACAGCCGGCAGGGAGTGGGAGCACGATGGCGCCCGTAAACTGATTCTATCACCGATAGCGAATATAAATTAGGAATAAAACAAATTTAAACGACTTCTATGGTATTAAAAACTTAAAAAAAGGATTTCGGAAGCCGTAAACAACGTTGTTATGGAAGAATAACCAGAGGATCATCGTTTCAAGGTCTCCCATGTACTGCAACAGAAGATTAATATTTTCGTAAGCGCATTTACATAGTCGAACTTCAACTTTTTCTTTAGTTATGAAAACCTAATAAGATTATCCCAAGTATATTTCTGTGCACTAATTTACACTGTAATTATTATTTTTTATTATTATTATTTATTTCACAATCGGACCACAAAATGATCCATACATATATCAATTCTGTAGGTTTAACTGGCCTAAGCCAAACAAATAATCTGGCAATTGCAAACCCAGCCAAAGCTAGCAAAAAAATAAAACAAAACGATGTTTGTCGTCAGCTACATTATGTCCCCATACAACACGGAATGCCACACATTCATGGTACTCCCTCTTTGACTAGCAAAGTGGGTAATCGTGTGTACAAGAGTGTTGGTGGACGCCAGCACCCCTGAGCGGAAGCCCCAAACTGCCTTCCTCCTGATAGCAGTAGCCGACAAAAGATTGTTCTCCACCAGCAGTTGACTGGCGCTTGACCATGCTGGCCGACAGTGGACCCGTCTCACGGCATTATTGTAGCAAACACGAAGCTTGTTCATGCTGGCTTTTCTGTAGTCAATCCACAAGCTGCACGTGTACAGGCTAGCACAGTAAGCTTTCAGCAGGCGGTTCTTAACAAATCTGTCACAAGTGCCAAATTTAGCTGCAAGTGTGTTCCCGGCAATGCACAATGCACGACACTGCCGGCGAATGTCTGCGTCGTCACGTAGGTCCTCACTGATAATGTGCCCCAGATACCTAGCACTCTGAACAAATTTCACTAGCTTGCCAGCAAGGAAGATCTTTGGTGGTGTAAAGTTCTTCCATCCACGACCTTTGGGAACAACCACCAGGCAAACCGATTTCTCAGGGTTAAAACACAAATCCAGCTGAGCTGCAACGAGTACACAAGTATTCAGTAACGTTTGAAGGGACTTGGCGGAGGGGCACAGAATAGCGAGATCATCGGCATAACAAATATTGTTCACACAGATGCCCCCCACGTGGCAACCAATGCCTTTCTCAGCAAGAGACTGACTAAATGAGTCCATGTACACTCCGAACAAAGCAGGTGAGAGAATACTACCTTGTCTAACGCCATTGCAAACATGAAACCCCGCAGAAACACAACCATTCCAACGAACGGACATCTCTTGTCCAGCGTACCACTTTGCCAGCAGTCGAATGGCCCACTTCGGAACCCCCCTGTCCAGCAGCTTACCAAACAGGACCCACCAATTAACTCGGTCATATGCCTTGCTAGCGTCCAGAAGACACACAAAAACAGGACTATCTTGAGAACGATAATGACGGATGGTCTCCTTAAGCACATGAATAGCCTGTTCGGTGCTGTGCTTACGTTTGAAGCCAAACTGGTTATCACAAGTCATCAAGAACCGTTCAAGTCTAATCATGAGGAGTTTCTCCAGAACCAGGGAGAGAATGCTTGCCAGTGCAATGGGCCTGTAGTTGTTGCTGTCAGTCAAGTTTCCATTCCTGTTTTTAGGAACAGGATGGATGATGACATTCATAACCACCTTGGGCAGCCACGAGTGCTCAACACAAGCACTAAACCCTCTACCTAGCAGCTCATGGACACCACCCCATGCATACCTAATGTGCTCTCGCTTAAGCCCATCTGACCCACAAGACTTCCCCAGACCAAAATTCTGACATGCTTCACCCACTTCCTTCACAGTGAAGGTGTTGAAGGTCCCACCGTCTTCTACCTCCTGAAGGACAGGATCACGTTGCGTCGACTTAGTCTCACTGTTGAGTAAACTACGAAACTTGTGTGCCCACAGATTGGCAATATTCTGACTCCCCGAAACGTCGTCAACAACTGTGGTCACAGAATCCTGCCTCTTTTTCTTATTGATGACAGACCAGAAGCCACGCCAATCATTCTGCAACGCGTTGTTCACAAGGGCATTATTGCGATGCTCGGTCTCCCTCCGTTTGCAGCAACGCAGAGCAGTCTTGAACGCCTTCCTTTTGGCAACCATGTTCTCGTAGACCATGCCGTGCCTGTGACGGCCGTTCTGTTTCCAGACACGAAACGCAGCTTGGGAACTTTCGTACACTTCCTTAACGCAACCATTCCAGCCGGGCACAACCTTGCGGGAATATCCCTTACGAATAGAGCCAGCATCTCGTCGCTTCGCCCCACGCAGACAAGGCACGTCAAAACTAGCCTTTTTCAGGGCCTCAACAACACTACCAAAAAATACGTCAATAGCTTTCCTGTGAGTGTTGCTCGCACACCTCGGATCCTTACATTCAACCACTTCCACGGGAAGAGCAATGTTCGACAAATACTTGTGTGTAAGTTGAGTGTAGTACTGGGTTCCCCTGGCCGTCTGAAAAGCAGTAGTGAATCCCTCGTCACCACCCGAAGTATTAACGCAAGGCCCAGTGGTCTCGAGCCCATGGATGTCAACACTGATCAACACCGGAAGGTGATCCGAGAAACCAACATCGTAAAGGATCTCGCATCCTCTCGTGGAATGGGCAGCCGCTCCAGTCCCGACAATATGGTCGATCCAGGAGGTAGACCCAGTAGACTCACTGACAAAAGAGAAAGACTCTGAGTCTTCACCCAACCAATCGCCGTCCACAATACTTAGGCAATTGTCAGTGCACCAGTCTTTCAATTCACCGTAGCGGGCAGACCCAACATTGGTATTCCAATCACCCATCACAAAAGTACACGGCACAGCAATTGAGTCAATAACCGCAGCAATCACGCCCAGGTAATCGTCGAACTTCTCCCGGTTAACATGGTTGTCCACAGGAAGGTACACATTAACGAGGCCAAAGGCGGCCGTTACGCTTTCACAGCGGACTGCAAGAATGCGAGCATCTTGAGTGGGCACCGTCGTTATCCGCAACCCAAGGGACTTGCTCCAAAGAACGGCAAGCCCACCATAAGGCCTACCAAACAGGATACTAGATGCATCATCCACAGCAGAAACCCCCATCGCACAGAACTCTGGATGAATATTGCCCAACAGAGAGAGCTCACTCGGCAAGAGCCAAGTTTCTTGGAGAAGCACAATGTCACAATTATTACAAAGATTTTTCAGTCCTTGCACGACCCGTTTGACCGATTTACAGTTAAAAGTGACAATTTTAAGATCCATTACAGTTATTGCGGATTTCTGGGCCTCGAGTAGTAAAACCTCCTCAAAGCGACATGTGTCGGCCAAATAGACCCGTTCAGAACCTTCATTTCCTCTTCTGGTGACACAGAAATCTTAAATGAAGAATAGTCCTCGTTTCTAGCCAAGCACCTAACGAACTCCACTTGGATATTACAGTCTTCCAAATGCTCTGCAATCTCGTGAGCGTTAGTGTCAGGATGTAGTCTGGACACAAAAAGATGACGGAGATCGGGATTGACTCCTAACAACCTACCGTTTTCGCGTGAGCCAACAACGACTGGTGCTTTACGACTATGCCTCCGTTTATTTTCCACCATCGTAAAACCTTCATCATCCATCCTGGAATTTTTCCGGGTAGGTGGAGATCGATCAGTGTTCAACTGCCGTCGTTGGCTGGTGCCAGCGTTCGAACTCTTCACATTGGCTTTACCAGTAGTTAGAGACCCCTTGGGAGTAGTAGGTACGTTAGATCTTACCAAATCCGCGGCCACGTCAGAAAAAAGACGGTGGGGGCTGCTCATATTGTGGTCATCGCTCGTTCCATCAATACTAAAAGGTTCTGTCGGCGCTACTTTCTCAACATGCACACTAGAATCTGCAGCACAGTTATCACCAACGGCAGCTAGCACAGGCAACTGATCAAAATTATCCGTACCCACCCTATTATTCCCATCTTTAATATCCGATGGCAATGAAGAGTTGGAGCTAGAAACGGGCAACGAGTGCTTGTCGGCCGTGTCGTTGTTTACACCGGATGCGAACTCGGCGCCGCCATTCCGTGTCACCGCATCTCCACTTCCGCTATCGCCACGTGCTCGATTAATGTGGTTGCCGCCATTTTTGTTCCCGTTGATATTCCTGCCGCGATCGTCGCTGCATTTAAAACACAGCCCGCTATCCTTGAAAGCTTTTAACAGGTTTTTCTGTCCATCCATCACCGTTTGCATAGTGTCTTTCAGAAACATCATGTCGTAATTTAGACTTTCGATTCTTTTGGCCATGGCGCTGTAGTCAACACAATCAATGCCTACCGGTGGGAGCCGCGAAATGTCTTTTGCAACAAAAGTTGGTAGGTCATCAATTTCCATACCTTGAAGCACCGTTAAAATGTCAATACAGCAGTCGTAGTTTTTATGTGCGCCCTTATTTTTTCGGCATCGATCCTCTGGGTTGGTCCTGAGCCCTTGAAGCAGGATTTTTGCTTCGTACAGTTCGTCAAACGTGAAGTGAGTAGCACATAACGTAGCCAGCGGTACTTGGGGTACGACATCCATGCGATCACACAAGTAACATAATACTTCGCTAATCATCAAAACATCCCTCCTGGATCCTTCATTAGATAATTGCGACTGATCAGCTTTGGAAATCTCAACCTCATCCTCACCTTGAGATTGAGTTGCAAGAGCCGATCGTGTGGCCATCTTCGTGGCCATCTTCTATCTATCTATACCCGTATGTAATTATTACATCTGCAATTTTTTATACCCGTAGATCGCTTAGTTATTTTACGTCAATTTATTTTACCGAGGCATGCAACATGTTTACGGCGACATGTTTTGGTTGTGTTGCAACCGGTATCACGCTCAATATAATGGCCGGATCCGGATCTTGCCGGATACCGCATTATCCGGTACCGGATCAGGATATATCCGGACTCGGTCGATCCCTACTTTGTTAAAAGGCTTCGCATCGCTAGTGCTGATTGGTTTGTTCGCGGCACTCATCGGCCATTCACTAGTGACGTCATGCAAAGTGAGTCAAGGTCGCATCCATTGGCGCTAGCAGGAGCGCATTGCATTGCGGGCAGCCAATTGACAATCGCAAATATTGAAGGATTAAAGCAACTTTGAACTATTTTTACGGTAATAAAACATAAAATAATGATTTCGGAAGTAATAACAGGTGTTGTGACGGAAGAATATCGAGTGGATGTTACCATTCCGAGTACTCTTAAGTTGAAACTTTCGTTAGTGCTGTGTATGTAATCGAACTTCAGGATGTTTTGTAATAATGAAAACGTAGGACGATGGTCCTAATTATATTTCTGTTGAATAATTTACGGTACAATTATAACATCTGCGACTTTTTATACTCCTAGACCGGACAGTTTTTTTTTTTTTTTCTTTTATGTTCGTGAGGCATGCAACTTGTTCATCATGGCTGCCATGTTGTGGCCGTAGGTCTTCTCGCTTGAGAATTGAAAAAATTAAGTAGGCCAAAAAGGGTTAAAGTTATATATAAAGACTGGAAAACCAGTTGTAGCATAGACCCGCGCAGTCCGTTAATTGACAGCTGAGTTTTATGACACTAACAAATAAAAAAAAAGACACCAACAGATCACCAAATACTCGAACTCAACTCGATACTTGATTCTTCTGTTGCGAACTCGGCTCAAATTAAAATTATTCTCTCACACCCCTACTCAACGGCCAACAGTGGTTCCTCAGTTACCATTTTTCTTTCACCTGGCAGTCCAAGCAGCTCACTTTATGCCCCAAGCTGTGCAAAGGTATAGCTTCTTAACTTAATTTTGCATTTTTACTTTGTTTATAGCAACTTTCAAACTGGCTCTTCGACAGGTGGCAAAATGAAGTCACAAAAGAAGTCTGTGCATCATTATTCTGCGAAGCCGCAGGAAGATGATGAGGTAAAGTGTTTATTATTTTCATAAAGCTTACTTCAGTGACGACATTGTTTGCTAATAGAATAAAACATCGATTATACAAACTAAATTTCCTGTTAAAAAAATCGGTGAGAGCGGGGCCTGAGAACCAAGTTTTCTTTTTTTTATGGCCTAACGAAATAATCTTTGTTTGTTTTTATTGCCGTCGAAAACTTCCATTACCTGATTTTTTTCTTTATAGCATATCCTTCCTTTTAGGAGGCTCAATCACCAGCGATGAAAAGTTGGCTTCCCTACCGGGCTCGTAGCTCCCTTCCGCGCGTGCCTCGATATAAAGCATCCGGATCGAGCTGGCTTCATCTTTCTTCTTAGGGTGTCACGGCGTGTGGTCATCCTGCTTTGACTCTCCCGCTGTCTTCAGTTCTTAGGCTCCCGTTGTCCCCAGTCTCTAGTTCATTCGGCTGTTTATCGTGGCTTCAATGCACCCTTCGGTCCATGCGACCGTTAGCGGTGCTCTTTCTCCAAAGTCCCTACTGGGGACCGGTCCTTTTGAAAATTCGGCAAGTGTCTTATTCGCCCTTTGGCCTACACAGTACACAGCCTTGTTGTGCCGTCTACGTTGGTCCACAGTTTCCCATCGCGCAGGCTAGGAACCGTCGTCCCCTTCGGATTACGCAAGCAGCTCTACTGTGCCGTTCCGAACCCCAGCGCTCGGCCTACGGCTGAGTGGGGAACCGCATTCGCTGTCTTGTGTTCCTTCCTCAAAGCACGGCTGTCTCCAGTCTGTTGACCGATTATCGTTGTTGCTCCTTTTGCCTTCACGCCACTAGGATTTTTCGACACCAACTTGCACCTGTCCTGCAACACGAGCAGCATGGCGCCCGGTCACGCAGGTGACCGAACTGTCGCCAACCGGTCCGATCGCTTCGAATGCTGTCCTGTCAGCTGCGGTCCCACTATTTATAGTTTTACAGAAGAACGGAGTTTCGTCTCTACAGCATTCCTCTGCTTGGCACTGCAGCACAAGCATTTGTACATCCCTGCCCCTGCCTGCTGTTTTTATTATACTTAGTGCGTCCGGGCAACCAAGACTAATGAACCGGGGACCGGCACCCCGGGCCAGGCCTTCCCTGGTGAATCACGATCCACTGCCCGTTTATTTAGGGAGAACGTGCGACCGGGCGACCACGCATCAAGAACGAACCAGTCCACCTTTGGTTCTTTGCCAGCATCGCCGTCTTCTGCGCATTGCGTTGCACAGCCCTCTTCATTTCTTTCACTGTGCCACGGTCCCACTGTGTTCATGCGGCCGGGCGACCATAAATCAAGAACGGACTGGTCCACCTTTTCGGTCCTTACCAGCATACCCGTCATCTGTGCATTGAGTCTGCGCAGCCTCCTCCTCCTTATCACACGGGACTCGGATCCGGATCCTCTACCTGGCCCAGTATGCCCTTTCTTTTCTGCAGATCAGTCCAATTTGGAGCATCGCTAGCGTCGTCACATTCTTCGCATTGTGTCTGCCTCCTTGGCATCCTCCTCGAGACCTCAACCACGTCGGACGTGCTGTGTACTACTCTGCGGTTATCTTTCCTTTTCCCGGGACAGAGGTCCCTGTTCACGGTCCCCTTTCGCTGGTCGACCAGTGAAGACGTCTGTCCATTTGACTCCAGTCTTCCGTCCTTGTCTTCTGTTCCCTGCCACACAGTCCTTCTTTCGGTAAGATCCTCCATTGTACACTCCAGCTTCGGTCCACGGTCCCCTCGGACCTCCATTTCTGGACCCCAGACCCTGGATCTGCTGAGGGCATCCAAGGGGGACCGCAGCAACGTAGCTAGAATAATTTCTCTTGCCGGTAACTCCTGCCTCGTGTCCGGTCGCCAAAATCTTGCTGTTACGTATTGGATACTCCATCATTCGTCGTATACCTCTCCTCTCACAATGAGCAATGAGAGTTCCTTCCTGTCACTGGGTGTTACAACTCACGCTTGTTTCGATCAGTGGGATGCCAAACGACACATTTTATATTTCTGTGTGAGTCGATTGTCGCCGAAATAGATTTAGAGAATCTTGGCATGGGCGAATTGAGACCATTGTGTTATAGCCAGACCTTCTGACATGCGGAAGACGGTGGCCTTCGACCTGCCGCTTGGGTGTCGAATTGTGCAGCAATTTGTACAGTGAATGTCTTTTACAAAATTGCTGAGGGTTAAAATTAGTGTATTTTGATAAAATACTTCTGCTCTATAAACCGTCCTATCTACCCTCTCGTTTGCCACTAAGTAGAGGTCGGTAAAATGGGAGTTTTGCACAATTTGGGGACTGTTTATAGGGAGACCACCAATTGTATACCAGGATGGGAAGGATTGTCTCTATTCCGAGAACAAATTCAAGGTAAAACCTGCATCAGTTTATACAGTATTTTGTAAGGCTCGGCCGATACCAACTTGGACCGATACGGTCCAATGCTACATTACTGATGCCGATACTTCAATGCATTACTTTCAGTAAAGTTAACCCTTTAATGCCCATGCCAAACTGGATATTTTTTTTTTAAGTCCCATATGATAGTTGGGTCGGTCGCGGGATTCGATCCGGCATTCACTTGGTTTGCAGACGAGGACGCTGACCACTGGGCTGTTACTGCTCGCTTTACTCGGGGTCCCCGGGGACCCCTCATAAACCCCTCATAAAGCTCGTGTTGCGCGTTGGGACTTAGTTTTTTGCCGTTCAGTATCCGTCCATTTAAAGGGACGCCAGACTATAAAGGGTCATAGGGCAATTACATCCATTTTGACATGTATGCTTTACTTTTGGATCACTTACACAATAACTAAACACAAGAACTGCGGTAAAAATACGTTACGTACGCCCGATACAACAATTATTGCATCACCAAAACACGATATGGAGACCGCCATTGTTTTGCTGGAACACGCAGAAATTAATGCCGACAGATGTCACTCTTCGATTTTGACTCGCAGCCGATTGAGATAGCTCTATTGGCTGTGAGAGCTCAAGCGTCCGACCGCCTTAGCTGGCCACTACAACTGTCGGCCAGCTAAGGCCGTCAGACGCTCGAGCTCTTACAGCCGATAGAGCTATCTCAATCGGCTGCTAGTCGAAATCGAAGAGTGACATCAGTCGGCATTAATTTCTGCGCGTTCCAGTAAAACAGTGGCAGTTTCCATGTCGTGTTTTGGTGATGCAATAATTAAATTGTGTCGGACGTACGTAACGTATTCTTACTGCAGTTCTTGTGTTTAGTTATTGTGTAAGTGATCCAAAAGTAAAGCATGCATGTCAAAATGGATGTAATTGCCCTTTAATGTTTCTTCCATATTCAGAAACAAAATGTAATGAAAAATTCCGAATCTAAAGCTCTATGAACAAGCATCTTGCAGTAAAGTTCGTTTTTTGGAACCTGGTTTTGGTTTTTTTATATAATTTGAAAACGACTGAAGCTATCGCTCTGAAATTAGCATCATTGGAAAGCTCTCGAAAAAACGGTTAAAATGGTGTATTGGAACATCAAAAACGGTCAATTTTTGGCAAAGATATCAATCACAAAACCAATATTTGATCAAAATAGCAAGCCGATATCGACCGAGCCTTAGTATTTTGTCCAAACAAAAACAACCAAACTCCTTCTTTCCCCCTCCCCCTTCTAAAATTGTTATTTCTTTGTTGCCAAAACATCTTAACCTGATAATTTAGCATTACATTCCTCGAATGTGATGTTCCCCTGGAGGTTTCTTCTGTTGTGCAGCCGCCTGCTTGCATACCTCTGCTGGGCATGCGCGCGGCAGTCCTCCCTTATAAAAGCGACAGCGTGCACGCTGTCGGCATTCATTTTCCTCCAGAGGTGTCACCACGTCACCTCGCGCCGAAAATAGTTCCCCGCTTTCGCGCGAAAATTGGATTCTAAACCCGATGATGGCCGCCGCATCCGAAGCCCGCGCTTCACCTGCTGCTCCCCCTCATGCTCTCCTTCGTCCGCAGACGACCTCTTTCACCCTTGGCATCCGTTGGATCTCCGTCCTCAACCACGCCGCCGTCGGTCCGATCCCTGGCGTTTTCTTTCGTCCGATTCAAGACTCTCTTCGCCCGAGTTGCCGCTGGCAACTGCCGAAGTCCGTACGCAAGCTGTCAACACCATCCTTCTCCGATGCTCATCACCATTCTGGCTGGCTGCACCCGCACCTACAGCATCCCTGGGCTTTCGGACGGAAAACGCTCCCCCTACCGGCCTCTATCTTTCCGCCGACACGCTTCAACGGAACTCTAGTCCCTTCGGCCGCTTCCCACACATTCCTGGATGTGACGTGTTGCAAGCAACCTGTCAGACTCCCGTTTCAGTTTCAATTGTTTCCAACAACGATTGTTTTTGCTACCGAGATTTAGTTAACATGATGTCGCCTCGATCAAGTGTCAAACTACTGGGTCAAGACTTAAAGCCTCGTTCGAGTGAAGAGCCAAGACTGTTCTCTCGCTCGTCTCATTTATGGAAAATCCCCCTTTTGAGTGAAGAACCAAGTTGGAAGCCATCTACACTCCTACCGCTTGTCTCGTCTGTGGCGCACCCCAAACATCAAGTGAATATCAAATCGACAGTTGCTGTCCACTGCTGCTCGTCTCACTCGTGGCTAAATTCCACGTTTGAGTGAAGAACCAATACGGAAGCCGTCTACACCTTTTGCTGCTTGTCTCGATCGTGGCTGACCCCACGTCTCGAGTGAAAATCAAGTCACCTGTTGCTGTCTACTGCTGCTTGTCTCACTCGTAGCTAGAAGCCACGTTTTCAGAGAACCAAGACGGAAGCCATTTGAACCTCTTGCTGCTTGTCTCGACCGTGGCTGACCCCACGTCTCGAGTGAAAATCAAGTCACCTGTTGCTGTCTACTGCTGCTCGTCTCACTCGTGGCTAGAATCCACGTTTTGAATGAACCAAGATGGAAGCCGGTTGCACCTCTTGCTGCTTGTCTCGACCGTGGCTGGCCCCACGTCTCGAGCGAAAATCTAGACATCAGTTGCTACCCACTCCATAACTAGACGTCTGGCTGACTCTAGCCCTGCTCGTCTTTCGTCCGTTTTGCTGTGAACTTCCACCGTGATGGTCCTAGGTTGCCGTCTTCTATCAAGCCTCCTGTCCGCATCTCACCCATGGCTTTCGTCCGCCTTTCTGTTCGCCCTCCTGTGCCCTGCTGCCTCCTTGGAAGATTCCAGCTCTGCTGTTCCTGTCTTTCAGCGTTCCACTCTTCGACACGCGGCTTGGGCGCTGCCGTCTGGGATCCCGTCTCCGTGGCACCCATCAACGCACGCTACACTCTTCGGCCCGTCTCCGGCCTGCCCATAGCCGGGACGTTGACGTCGAGTCTGGTTTGTTGCTCAGGCCTCTCGCCTCTCCCGCCACGACGTTGGAGCTCCACGTCTCACCAGTCCAGCCGTGGAAGCAGTTGTGAACTGGATCTTCCATCGACGACCCCTGCCTCCGCCTCCCTCGCCGTCTTTCGTCCGCCTCACTAATGCCGTAGCTAACCGCACGCTCCACTCTTCGGCCCGTCTCCGGTCTGCCCATAGCCGGGACGTCGCCGTCGAGTCCGGGTTGTTGCTCAGGCTTCTCGCCTCTCCCGCCACGACATTAAAGCTCCACGTCTCACCAGTCCAGCCGTGGAAGCAGTGCGAACTAGATCACTCATCGACGGCCCCTGCCTCCGGTTCCCTCGCCGTCTTTCGACCGCCTCAATGATGCCGTAGCTGTCGCGACTTTGTTGAAGATCTCGCAAGCTCCCGTCTTTCGTCCGTCTTGGATTTGGTCTGCCGATTTCACAAGGAAGACCAACCGAGCCTGAACCTTTTGCCCCATGCACTCAATCGTCAGCGCCTTACCCAGATGTTGCCGTTCTGCACCATGCTGAAAGTCGGCCAAGCCTGCATCCCTCGCTCCTTACGCTCGTTCGTCTTTCACCCGCCCTGTTCGGGTGTTTCCATCCCGCACAATGATGATCTACCGAGCCAGCGTTCCTCGCTCCACGTAACTCGTCTTTCACCCGCCTTGCCCGTGAGTTGCCGTTTTGAACCTTAACGAAGGTCTGCCTAGCCTGCATTCCTCGCTCTACGCGCTCATTCGTCTTTCACCCGCCCTGTACGGACGTTTTCATCCCGCACTGTGATGAAGGTCTACCAAGCCAGCGTTCCTCGCTCCAAGCAACTCGTTTTTCACCCACCTTCCCCGGGTGTTGCCGTTTACACTATGGAGAAGGTCTGCCGAGCTTCCGCTCCTCGCTCTACTCACTCACTCGTTTTTTGCCCGCCTCACTCGGGTGTTGCCGTCCTACACCACGGATAGACCTGCCAAGCCGTCGTTCCCCGCTCCACTCACTCGCTCGTCTTTCGACCGCCTTTCGTCTTTCGCCCGACTTGCTCGGGTGTTGCCATTTTGCACTATGGAGAGAATCTGCCAAACCATCGTTCTTCACCCCACGCACTCACTCATCTTTCGCCCGCTCGCTCGGGTGTTGCAGTTTTACACTATGGAGAAGATCTGCTAAGCCACCGTTCCTCGCTCTACGCACTCACTCGTCTTTCACCCAGGTGTTGCTGCCCTCCACCGTGATGAAGGTCAACCAAGCACTCCGCCCCCCCCGCTCGGCCTGCTCCTTCGTCTTCCGTCCGCCTTGCTGTTGCGCCGTGTCCTGCACCGAGATGGGGAACAAACAGGCCCTGCTGCTCTCACCCCATCTACTCAGCTTTCGTCCGCCTTTCTACCAGTTGAACCAGGCCTTCACCACTACCCCATCATTGTTGTGATGCCGTCCTGTACCAGGGAGATAGCCCGTCAACCTGCGACCTCCTTTCCCGCTCCGCGTCTCCCGTCCGCCTTATGGTTGAGATGCCGTCCCGGTCCAAGATGGAAGCCAGTTAAGCTGAAAGCCTCACCCCGCTCCACATCTTTCGTCCGCCTTCCGGTTAGGATGCCGTCCTGAACTAGATGAAAGCCCGCTCATCTGGGAGCTCCTCTCTCTACCTGTCCTCTCGTCTTTCGTCAAATCAAATTGGTCCTGCAGACGGTTTGTTCCCTTCCCGTCTCCTCTCTTCGTCCGCTCGCCACCTAGACGGCCTGCCCATGCCAGGTGACCACCGGCTACACTGCATTGTGCCACTTCCCATCCATGATCTGTACGGCTTTCCTTCATGGTTGCCGGAACGCCATCCTTTCCAGCCGGTCCCAACTGTGGGCCTCTTTCATCGGGTTTATTTGATCTTTCGGCTGCCGCCCTGCCCTGATGTGGTCCTGCACTAGTCCCTCGGACGCCGTGGCCCGGCCCCTGCCCGCTCCGCACAGCGCCGCCAATCCGTCCGAAAGTCAACTCCTACTTTCAGCCGAGGAACCATCAGCCCTTACGGCCCGATCTCCCTCGCTCCCGCTCCGACCAACGCAACCAACAGGAGCGAGCCGCTACTCCTGTCCGCCGCAGCCACTGCTCGTCACCAGGGGGCAGGAGCTCCTCTCATTGAAACCACGACGCCTCCCGCCTCTCCTACCTTCCAGTCGGCGTAAGACTTCGCCTCTTCTTCCCAGCCTTGCTGAAACTCAACACGGAAATTCTATCCTTCATAAAACAAGTCCTTCAGCCGACAGTGCCCTTCACTCATCCAATCCCTTCAGCCAATTGGCTCCGAGGAAAACCCAACGCCCCAACTTAAACCAACACAGGGTTTCCTTCAAAGTTTTCGAAGACCTCCGCAACTCTGCTTACCTCGCTCGATTGAGTTGAAATGACTGACTACTAGATGTAGAACACCCAAGTCCTTCCATTGTCCAATTAAAAAAAAAAAAAAAAAAAAAAACTGACGAGATGGAAGAAACCAACTTCTCCTCCTCACTAACTCGCATTCTAACGTATGGAACCACACAAAAATTTATTGACCCTTGATAACTTATAACACTCAGGACAATCTCCACATCATCAACCGCCAACAATGCCTTCCGATCGAAGCAATCCTCACACCAGCATCTTGAAGGAATCCATCGACCTCCACCTCACACAAACTGACGCAAAGGTCGTGTATGTAAACGGACTACACCGGCTGCGATCTATTGTTGCTACCTGTACAGTAGTCAATTCCCCTTAAGCACTCAGAACGAAGCAAAGCAAGCCAACCACGATAGTAGCTAAACATTCACCATGGCAACAAGCCAACCAGTTAAGAGGTATAGTGACCTAACTTCGAGGTTCATCACCTGTTCTGAACAAAGTGCGAAGTTTTCAACGACTTTTGGGGGAACAGCCTGCTTGTATCCCGGGGCGCCCGTCAAGGCGGTACCCACGACCAATTTTGACGAGGTCTGCTGATAATGCTAAATTATCAGATTAAGATGTTTTGGCAACAAAGAAAGAACATTTTGTTGGCCCCTTGCCAGGCCGGCTAAAATTGGTTTCTTTGTGCATAAAACATACTTACCTACTCCTGCCCTGCCTCCCCTCTCGAGTCACCGCCTGACATATCGAGAGTAAAATGAATGCCGATAGCGTGCACGCTGTCGCTTTTATAAGGGAGGACTGCCGCGCGCATGCGCAGCAGAGGTATGCAAGCAGGCGGCTGCACAACAGAAGAAACCTCCAGGGGAACAACACATTCGAGGAATGTAATGCTAAATTATCAGGTTAAGTATGTTTTAGGCACAAAGAAACCATTTTTAGCCGGCCTGGCTGGGGGCCGGCAAAATGTTCTTTTTAGCATGGTTTATACCTTTGTTCGAGTGCTTTTCATGGGTTTTGAAAATTTAAGAGCATTTTAATAAAATAAAATGCTGGGAAGGAAAACCACAATTTGTTTCCGGTAGTTGACCTTTCATGACCTTTCCGTGCCGGATTGTTCTGTTAGACTTCGCTTAAACAAGTAATAGCATATTTGTATTAAAAGATTGAAATTGTCTGTCGGTAAAATGGAACTGTCAGTTGGTTGACTAGCACCAATTTGTAATGCTGCACCGATACCAACTTTACCAATCTGATGCTGATCCAGTTTTTAAAATTTTGCCGATACCGGTACTGGTACCGATATCCCTTATGGTTTTTTTTTTATCAATGTTGTAATTTTCTTCAAAGGTCCAATAATTATTCAAATTTTAAAAAATAGTTAAATTGTAACCAAAAGTTAAATATAGCTAGGAAGATACTCGGTGATTCCCCGAGCGAAATGCCGCCAACCACACGTCTTTATCTCGAACGGTTCCAGCGTTACTGACATTTCAGCAGAAGTTGCATTACCGCTCCGATAACCGATAACGCAAATATTGGCAACCAATCCGATCCAGTATCAGTATCGATGCAGCCTTACTAATTTTACACTAATCTGTGTTATTGTTTGTTTGGGTTTTGTTTGCCGGGTGGCGTTTAGCAGTTTGCTGAGGACTGTTGTGGACTAAAATTATCCTAGCTCTGTTTTGTTTTAATACATTTTTTTTTCTTTTCAGCTTCTGCCTCCTCTGAGTTTGCCCTCTGTTGCACTTCCCATTACATCTCTTCCGGTAATAAAATTACCATTGAATGAACCGTCTCATCGTATGGATGTTTCTATGATGCCATCTGTATTTACGTTTTCATCACCAATTCAACAGTCAACACCAGAATTGTCAACCCCGAAATCGTCGTCAGATAAGGTTCCTCAAAGCAGAAATTTTTTATCTGCTTATTTTTTTTTTATATTGATCTATGTCTTTCTTAATTTCGTTCTTGTGATGTTCTTCCTACAGACCTATTAAAAAAGAAAAGATTAATAAACTGCAACAGTAATTTATAACCCAGTTTTTTTTCCAGTACATTAAACCAAATTCACTAAGGAAAATAATGTAAATCGTGTTTTAAACTCCCGTAGGCTTGTAATAATAATTTCTCTAAAATTGGGGAGGTGGGCGTTAAAAACAAGTATTATCTTTTTCTAAATTAGATTCTGTCCAGGGAGGGAGTTTTCTATCACAGAAAAGTCAGTGATAATGTAATAATTCATGTACATGATCTGCATTCAATCTAGCATTAACAAATGTCTTTATTCTCATATCACCACAAATTTAGATTATTGTTTGGTGTCCCCTCGAAAATTCAACATATTTCACAGCTAAAACGTAATTTCTAACCACACAAACTTTCGGTAACATAGCGGTTCAAGATCGTGATTAATCTTTTCAGCAGTGAGTTAAAAAAAAAATTGTCATCGCTCATGGAGTGAGTTTTTTTTTCATAAAGGCCATAATGTGCCTTGGGTAGCTGTCTCGTACCGCGGGAAGTCAGACTTTGGCTCCCAGCTCCCTTTAGGGGCAGCACCTAGCCCTCCACCGGGTTACAAAGTCTGCTAGTGTAAATAAGGTACTGTATATTTTCGTTGGCTATAAAAAGCCTAAAATTGCAGGGCCTGCACCTGCTTAATTTTGTTTTTATTGCCTAACCGAAAATATACATTACCGTAATTCCCGCCCTAGCCTCCCCGCCATGAGCTAGGTTCTGGCACGAGGAGAAATGATGGTATCTGTTGGAGTTTTTAGCAGAGTGATTGCTATTTGATTTAAAGATCGACATTAAGTAGATTTAGGTGAAAAATAGGGACTACGACGAATAACGAGGTGTTCACCATTTTTGGCAAACCGGAAGAAGACGTCATTTATTTAACGCTACTGAAATACAGTTACAAACTAAGTGGCCTTTCGTATCGCTAATAGTTTTTTTATTAAATTATCTTCTACACTGTTTAATCGCGTTAAATAACTAGAATAGGCCTATGTGGAATAATAAAAGAGTCCAACATAATTTTCAAGAGAAGTCTTTCTTCAACAGTATCCGCTGCTGCGCGGGGGTTTATATGAGCAAGCCCGACGCATGCGCGGTAAGGTACGAGCCAGGCAGGGAAGGCAACTTCAACTTCTAGGGGATACAGCAGCTCTGAGGGGGAAACTGCTAGTGTAAATAAGGTAATGAATATTTTCAGTTAGGCATTAAAAACTAAAATTAAGCAGGTGCAGGCCCTGCAATTTTAGTCTTTTTGATATTCCAATACACCATTTGAGCGGTTTTTTCAAAAGCTTTGCAATTCAATTCAATTCAATTCAATTCAAAAGCTTTGCAAAAAACGCACTTTACTGCAAGAAACTTGCTCATAGAACTTCGTGATTGAGAATTTTTCATCAAATTTTGTTTATAAATATGGAAAAAACATTAACTTTACGTTAAGTAATGCAGTATTGGCATCGGTATCGGTGAAGAAGCATCGGACTGCATCAGGAGCAGATCGATGGAAGTTGGTAACGGCCGAGCCGTAATTTCAACCTATTCTAGCCCAGATTAATTAACTGCCAGTTTCAGGTTTCGTTATGATTAGTTGAAAATTCCATAACGGCTTCTACTCTGAAAGTTCGTCATTCTTGATAATTGATTGTTGAAAACAGATTGTTTCCTCCTTAGAGATGAGTTTTCCAGGCGACTCACGAAGCAGTGGATGAACCAGCACGATAAATATAGGAGGCCACGCCATGCACGTGCGCAGATTTCGAACGCTGAATTCCACGGTGGCGATGTAGTTGACAAAAGTTTGAGTTGTGTAGGTTAGGCCTGATGAAGACAGACGTCGTCGGTCTGTTGAAAATTTGCAAGAATACTGGTACAGTATTTTGATTCTGAAATTGTGCGTAACAATCTGTTTTCAACAATCAATTATCAAGTTATGATTAGTGTTGAAAAACAAAGATGACAAATACGATTCGAGCAAGATCGACCTACAGAACTGTAGGCTTTAGCTCTTGGAATATAAAATAGGTTAATCTACCAAATTTGTGTGAGAAATGTGGGATTACTGACTTCTACACTACTAAAGAATAAAGTTTTATTTTTATAAACATGAAGTATTTGAACTAGATGTGCGAGTGCCGTGCTTCTGCTAATGGAAAAATCTTGCACTGGCGAAAACAGTCCGTAGTGGTGAAGCGGTATCGCCGGTTGATATCCCGCTGTGTTTTGTACGTCTGTTTTAGTATCAACACCATGGTAACTTCACCTATTACGATACTGGTGTCGGTACACCCTTAACTATCAGTGAAGGAATGTAATACGATTAAAATATTTTGTAAATAATAATAAGGTACTTGAAAAAAAGTCGCACTGCTTACTTTGAAGATTCAGGTTCACCTTTACAAAAGTTACACATAATTAATTTCAAAGGAAAAAAGATATTCGTCACCACAATATCTTTGTAAATTTTCGACAGGCAAGTTTTTTCTGGGATTGGTGGGGCTCAGTCGACTGTCTTCATCAGGCTACTCCACCAAACGTTATCTTAGTCTCGACCTCTCGTCTGCTATTCAAATTTGAAGGGGGTCATAACCTCCACTATTTGCAGGGCCGGTGCACCATCTTTCACGCAGTAACTGACTGAACTCAACTCTCAGCAGGTTTTGAATTATATTCATCAGCACATTCTTCTTTCAGATGGGGTGTTTAATAGTCGGGGACTCCAAGCTTCTCAGATGTACATCACAGCTCGGGTTAGACTTCGAGAAGTGTCTCACTGCCTGCCCAGTTTATCTTGTGATGCGTTTCCATGTGGTGGAACGCGATGCCATTCATTTTGACTCCACCCCTGGTCTCGGCCATGTGCCGTTGACCCTTGTTCGAACTCCTTTTCTTATTTCTCCAACGCAAACAGATCGCAGTCAACATAATGCCATACAATACATGCCTTCCCGGCTGTTTTTGACTTGCTGCACTATTTTGTCTTCTTGCATACTGGTTTCCCCTCTTTCTTCTTCTAGGTTCTTTAGGCCCTTCACGTTTTTAAGGTATGAAATGAATCCATTCTTTGTAAGCGCACCTTGGATTTTGTCGGAAGTGCCTGTTGAATACATCATTGCTACTCTTGGCCCTTTTTGTTTTTCTCCCAATTTTTTTTTGGCGAGTTCGCCTCACGCACTCCATTCTTTTTCATTCCCCCTGCTCTACGGATCATTCTAGTTAGGTACCTTGGTGGATAGCCTAGCCTCACGTATCTGACTTTCGTTTCACACTGGTGACGTTTTGCCCAGAGGCGGACTGGCGGCTCAAGAGGCCAGTCGGGAAAGTGATGGCGAGAGACCACTTTTTTCAAATTATTAGGGCAACGCCAGAGACGTAACAAAGTGGACTTGGATGGGGTGGGGGGCAGACAGGTAAAATTCATCGAATCACTCACCAGGCTAGGGAGTCTGGGGAAGCGCTGTGTGCTCCCCCCAGCGGGGTCCAGGGCAGAGCCCCGGAAGCTGACGGATTTTTAGGTATTCTACGGTCTTTCCTGGCTTTAAATGACACGTATTAAACATTGTTTAGGGCGCCACACAAATAAAAGACAGTAAATGAACAGTAGGGGAAGACCTTTTTTTTTTTAAAATCCCTTCCCATGCCCTAAATTTATTTTTGGGGGCTTTAGAAGAACGCTAGGTCCCAAGTGATTTAACCCTAGTGATTAGTAGGGCCTAGTTTGGTTCATTGTTCTGTGTTGTCACACTGCAGGTAGCACATTTTAGTGTTTCGTGGGGTGGGGACTTTTCAACATCAGTGTTTGATGCAAATAATAAAGGGCGGAATCAGAACAAAGTTGGGGTGGGGGAGCGAAATTCGTCGAGTGTTTTTTCATTTTTTTGTGTAATTTTTGTATTAGTTTAGCTACATTTTTTTCGAACAATTTCAGCAATTTTTGCGAGTTAACAATGAAGGGGCCACAGGCCCTTGGGCTGCAGACTCTTCGGGGCGTTCCTTGGATCTGCCCTCGACAATAATTTAATCCCAATTTCCACATTTTAAAGCATGGAAATAGTACGTTAGTCTAGTTAAAGACCCAAACTTGCTAGAAGTAAAAGAAAGAAAAAATTGAAAATTTAAGCCCTTCAGCGAAAATGGTCATGGCATCAATGTGCTAGGCCAGGCTTCAGTATTTGTTAGAACTTGGTCATGCGACTCGTGGTCATGCGACTCATTTTACGTAACTGTGGGAAACACACATAACGATAATCCGATACAGATCATTCTCAATGGGCTTGCACTGCTAGTGTTGCACGGTATTAAGTTTTTGCAGGACGGTACGGTACGGTTCTGAAAACGGCGGTCTACGGTAATATCACGGTAATTTAGGAAATAATTTTGCGTATTATGCACTTGAGCACAAAAGAATCAAATATGGCTCTTTGCGTTTAATTTTTATACTAATAGCGGGACTTCGCTTTCTTCTTGATTGGACGTTTTATGGCATCGACAACACAAACACGCTGGGACACGCTTGTTACTGAAGAGCTTCCCCCCCCCCCACCACACCCTTCTGAAATGTGGGCACTTCATCTGCCTAGCAGTGGGATCAGATTTCACTCCATCGTGCAAATTTCACAACTCCATATCGGCACCTATTTGTGCGAATTTAGTTTAAAGAATTGCTGCCATCAAAAAGAGAGTAAAGCTGGTTCGTGAATGGTCGTCAGCATCATGGTAATACCACTGCTACGGTTATACCGTGGTGCTAAAAAAGGAACGATACTGATACCGTAATTTTTTTTTACCGTCCATACCGTGAGTACCGATTTACCGTGCAACACTATGCACTGCAACTTACAAAAGTAAGGAGTAGGAAAAATTCAGGGCTTACCTTCTTAAGCTGAGATTATCTAAGTGTCAGTCATATAGCTAGCTGCAGAAGTTTTGGTTTTACCACCGAAATACAGGTTCATTTGACCGGGCGCAGAACGGACTTATCCAAATTGTTTCTAACCGAGATACCCTTCTGACCTTCCTGACTTTCGTTACTTATAACCAGTTTTAACGGTTTTCGTCATTTTAAAGCAAATTTAAGATTTCTCGTCAGTTCGCTCATTTCCGTGACAGAAGAAACGTCAATATCACACTTTCTCTTATAACCTTCATGGCTTATAGTAACCGAAGGATCCGTGTGTTATGTCTTGTCAGTTAATGAAATCACCCCAGACATAATGCGTACATACATTTTGTAACTTCATGAAGAGCGGCTTCCACACAATACGCTTTTTAATTGAGACTTGTCATACGTCGAATTATGCGGTTGTGGCCAAAAAACGGGGGTAACCGTTTTGCGTCAGCGACATCTCAAAAGCCAGGCACATTTGTTCAGTTCTGATCCGGCGAAAGTCAAGTATGTTGGTGGGACACTTGCAGTGTGCAAGTACAAAAGGTATTATGCTCCACAGAATATACATACGCCGTTTGAAGTATGATAACCTCTAAACAGGTCCTTAAGCGAAAAACCGTCGCTCGATAGTATACGATTTGTGTATGACGTCAGGAAAAAGTCATCGTAAAGGTGTGCGCTCATACGGAAAATTGCGGCGTGTAACTACGCAATTCGGCAAGTCAGCTCTTCATATTGCGGTCGGTTAGAGACTAAGCACGGATATCGAGATGGCTTGTCTCTTATCGCGAGGCGCGCATAGCCTCGCTGCTTTCCGTGTGCGATATATTACAGTATTTTATTACGGTTATTTGTGGTGTTGTTTCTTATTGAAAGAGTGAACAAAGCAAAAGGTGTCCTATTTTTACAGTGGCGAACTGGCCAGGGAAGGAAGGGTGGAATATTCCTCCTGGCTTTGAATTCTCCGATTTTTGTTTAAATCCGTCACAGGAAGACTCACGCAAGTTTTATTGGTTCGATATTAGTTTTACCAACAGATTTAAAATTACAAATAATAATAATAAAGATAATTATAAAATGCTAGTAAAACAAGTACTTTGTATTGAGTAACCTAACAAAAATTGGCCGCATGAAATTGCAGTGTTATATTCAATGTCGAATTTGTCAGAATTTTTGTGTGAATATTTTAACTTTTGTTAATACACCTAAAAGGTGTAAATAAATTTAAAGTAGTCAACCTCACGTACCCTCAGCACAATATGATTTCTCCTACTCCCCTCCCCCCCGCCCCCAAAAAAAATTACCTGCTGAATTTACTGAAAATATGATGTTCGAAGATTTAAAAAATGTAAAAGTCGGATGAACAAGAAGAAAGGGAACGGGAAACTGTAAAACAACGAAGCTTTCAGTTTGTATTTTTTTGTTTTTTTTTGTGTAAGAAAACCAATATCAGCGTCCGATGAAAACTTATCTGGTCAGTGATTGCATCGTCGCACACAAGATTCGGCTCATTTGCCATATCGTAGTAGCAAAAGTTACGAGACAATTTTTTTTAATATAATGTGCAATATAGTAGATATTCTTCAGTACACCACGCATTCAGATTTTTTAGTAGTGTCCTGTTGGTATGTCTGCCGTTACAACTGCATACATCAATTACAAATTTTTTCTTTATTCTGCCATACAACACGTCGAATTACTAATGCAGTGTAGTGCATCTTGTTTACTCATTCATTAATCGTGATGACGCGGGAAACCGCAAATAGTAAACTGCGGCCTTCTGTGGTTAAAACGCGATATTTCGGAGTCGTACTTTGAGTCAAAAACGGCTTTTACACAACCAACTTGCTTGCAAACTGAGAAGAGTTAATTTAGTAAGTGCAGCCAAAAGGGGTGTGCAACTTAGCAAGGATAAATAAAGAGTAACCGTGCATTACAAAAAAAAAAATATTTAAAATAATACACTGAATTTTCTTTTTAACTTATTTATTTCCGCGGAAAGGCCACTAAGGCGAGAAGCCAGTCGGGAATTCCTGACCCCCCCCCGACCTTGCCAGTCCGCCTCTGGTTTCGCCATATCGAGGTTCGTAGAGTGTTGAACAGTTCTGAAAATTTCATCCTGAGCAGTTGCTGTTAACTGTTTCACTGGGTATACAGGTGTCCCAGCAGTACTGTTGCTAGGCCAGAAATGTTTGTCAAGGCCAGTCAGGGGCCTGGTGAAGGAAGGGACAAGAATGATGCTGTCGTACTGCACGGTGAAAATAAACACAACGCTCAAAGCTCGCTCCCGAACCTCTATTGCTCCAAAGTGGCGTTACCAGTTCCATAAGAAGGGGAGCCCTTGAACATTCCTTCGCGAATTGTGATGTGATTACACGAGAGCCGCAACAGCTTCCACAGTCACAAAGTCTGTTTGGACAACTCTTGGTGGCGGGGGTGTTGTCGGCAAATGACATGGCTCCGGCACCTGATCTGAGCAAAGGGTCCTTCTTTGCTGTCACCTACGCTGAAGCTCCGAAGCTGAGGAGGTACGAATTGTTGGAGGAAATGGAATATGTGCCAGTCGGCTGTAAAATGAACATACATCGACTCCTCCCTGATCCGGCCACAAATGATGCGGATTCCCTTACAACAGTGCCTACTAAGAATTGGGAGTGTGCTTTCAACGATTGGAATATTCAGGAAATAAAGCAACTTTAAACTAGTTTTTCGGTAATAAAACTTAAAATAATGATTTTGGAAGCAATAACCGGCGTTGTGACGGAAGAATATCCAGTGGATGTTATTATTTCGAGTACTGCAAGTTGAAATTTTCGTTAGCGCTTTTACATAGTCAAACTTCAGAATTAATAATGAAAATGTAGGGCTATGGTCCCAATTATATTTCTGCTCAATAATTTACAATATAATTATTACGTCTGCAAAATTTTATACTCCTAATTATGATTTATTTTCGCGTGGCATGCAACTTGTTCATGGAGCCATGTTTTGTCCAGCAGAACCTTAAAAAATGGCTTAGGGATAGGGTTAGGAAAACATAAAATACTGGTAAGTATTTTAGGATAAGAAAACACTCTTTGGGATAAAACCCTATTTTTTTAATCAATGGTGTCGTTTTGTAGCCCAATAATTATTAATTAATATTAAAAAAAATTGAATAGTTGCCAACAGTTAAAAGATAGCTAGGAAGATAACTTAGTGATTTCCTGAGTAAAACTCCACGAACCGTGTATCATACTCTCGATGGGTTTCAAAGTTATCGATATTTCAGCGAAAGGTGCCGATACCAATCCAATCCAGTATTGGTATCGCTGCAGCCTTATTACTATCTAAAAAAAAACTTGACAGTGACTTACGGGGGGAAAAATGATAAAATGAAAAGCCAGACGACTCTGTCATTTTTGGCAGGAGCAAATTGCCTAGAACCCAACTTTTTTTTTTCTTTTCTTAGCCTTAATTCTTATTGTTCTTTTGTTTTAGATTTCGGACTTCAAATTCAGTTCACCATTGCCCGCCAGTGAGATAAATGTAAAACCTGAACCCAGACCGCCATTGGCTAAACCAACAGCAGCGAGTTCAACTTCATCGACAAATTTTACAAATTTTTCATACACAGCCAACAAAACTAGTCCTACAACTCTAAAGATGAAGGCTAAACCTGATGTCAACTCACCCACAGCAGGTAAGTTTGAGTGTTGCGAACCACCACGGTGAATTAAACGAAAAATTACCATCCTTTGTTCGCTGGTTCTGTTAAATGGCGGAGCGTCCAAGGGTCTGTTTAATTAGTACTGTGGCATTCTGCCATTCGTGCATTACAAAATTGTTTTGATATGAGGCTGGTCATTTTTTTTCTCTTGGTGATGCTCCTTGAAAATGGTGGGACACGAAACTTATCGGTGTACTCGCAATGCCTAACCCAAGTGTATAGTTTCACTTTCCTCTAATATGCTTACCTTTAATTCATAGTTATTTGAGTATTTCGTTTAAATAAATAAAAACTACGCACCAAAACAAAGAATACTTCGTTTGTATTCTGCTAATTTTCAATAGATAGTCCTCTTCTATCTTTAGGTACACAAGGAGTCGACTTTGTTTTTTCCATCACTGTGGTTTCGAACGTTTGAAAACGGAGCGTCTGCTGCATCTCGTTCTGTTGCCTCCTGTATTTGTAGGGTCGGCTTCTCCACTAGCTAGTAAGTGGAAAAGCCGATCCTATGAGTCGACCCTACAAGTAAATAAGGCAACAGAACGACGCGCTGCAGACGCTCAGTTTTCAACAATGATGAGAGCAAACTGTCGATTTTCCGAGTGTGCCTGAAGAAGATGTACAAGGGCCGTCTATTGAAAATAAGTAGTAATATGAGCATCAACGTTACGGATTTTTTGTGAAGCACCATTAGAAGAAAAATTCTTAGGCTGTCTTGTGGAAGTGTGAACCACCTTCACTTCACACTCCATTTAGACATGTTCTCCCAAGCAGCTGCTTTATCTTCCCTCAGACCACTCTCCACAGACCAGAGGATTCGAGGTAATTGCAAGGAATCCACCAACTGTACCAGGAGGCAACGGTGGCAACTGCCCACCATCCAGTTTGTTGAAGTCTCAACATTGCAAAAATTTAATTGGGGAGGTACTCTTGAGATAAAATTACTTGATTTACCATTGCCCAGCCTGAATTGGTAAAATATTTTTATTCTTGGAATACCTACCCAGTTATCCGCCCTGTCTATTCTCATTGCTGTCACTGCTCGTGCGCCTAGACAACAAAGATGGCCACCAATCTGCATAAGTACGGCACTGTTAGGTACCTGGATCTGAGTATCATAGGGTGTGTTAGTGTGATAGACGCACATTTTTTTAAAACTCTGCCTTGCATTTTTGTCTTAAAGCAAACAATATTGATCGACCGAATCCTAACCGTATCTGGAGTCGGATCTTTAGGATTCGGATTCGATTTAGGAAAATATTTAATGTCTAGATGATTTTCAATAACTTCGCTAATTTTTGGCAGATTTGGACATTCGAATACAACATTTGAAGCATTTTTTCACCAGCTTTCCAATGGAGATAATTTCAAATGGCTACCAAAAACCGTTCAGAAATTTAAGGGAAAACCCAGGGACTTTCTATTATCTACCGGGTCGGTTCACTCAGTTCAACGCGTCTTAGCTATATAACGCAGCTATTTTCCATGGTAAGCAAGATTCAGTTGGTGACGTTTTTTCTCCCAAACCAATCCTCGAAGCAGACGACGCTTGGTTTTTCGAAACCTACGAAAAGATTTGTTTCAACTAGCAAGTAGTTTTTAACAAAATTAGTGAATTATTATGAAATATCTGATCGCTCAAACTTTACTGAATGTTAAAATACACATTATTAAAACAAAACGACAAATTCTTACCAGATCACCCAAGACGAGAGTAGCTGACGTAGTTGCGTTGAAACCAAAACAATGGCGTGGTTTTACGATGATCGCTTTGTGACAGTGCTCTCCTTCTGATAACAAACGTTGCGATTTTCAGTTACATTGTTGATTCTACTGGTAGGTTAATGCACTTAAAACAATATAAACAGTTGGAGCGGTCCGGCTTACGTTTGATGATGAGTACTTATTCGTTTGTTAGGCCAATTTTGTGTCGATTCATCAGCAAAATCAAAAACCAATGAGATTCCAGAATCAGTAAAATGACGCGAAATGGGAGCATAGACGTCAGACGCGTTTGAAGCAGCTTCCAAAATCTCGCACGGTTTCTCGCGGTAAAGCGTAATAGTAAGTGGGCCCACCGTATAATCCAAGCTCCCTGGGAAAACCGATGAGCAAGTTGCGAAAATGTGCACTAAAGTCTTTGACCTATACTCAACTTACTACTTTACGCAGGTACATGTCGAGAGAAAATTTAGTCTGTATGAAATGCAAAGCGCAGAAACAATCAACAAAGGTTTAATTTCGGATTCGGTTAGGATCCGATTCGCCAAATCGTCTAAATTATCCGGATCCAATTCAGATTTGGTAAAAGTAGATTCGGTCTTTCCCTAACAGACCATAATACAAAAACTTCATTGGTTAGGCACTCTAGGGATAAAGTATTTTTCTGCTGTAAAATTATCTAAAAGATAGAGGGGAAACTGGTACCCGTACTGCGTACTGGGCTACTGGCCCCTCTCTGTGGTAATAGTAACTCTTACTTTGACTGCCTGGACCTGTGGGAGGGCTTCTCTCTCCCTTTCCTCCTCCTCCCCTCTTTATAGCAATTTAAAGAAAGTAAAAATTGGCCTCTTTGACATGTTCAAAAAAGTTCTTTTTTTAACCACTGAATAGTTTGTGATAGATGTACAGAAGTAATTTAGAAAATGGATTATGTTTTATTTAACGACCATCCTGGATTTTTGCCAAATAACTGCGTAAGCCCATAACTGTTTAATGCATGATTTGCGGTACCTATTCATGTTTTCTGTTCGGATTATGGTAGTAAAGTTCTTAACCGGGCTTCGAAATAAGCATTTCACTTTGCAGCGAGCAATCTTCACTTCGCAGCAAAAAAAATGTCTACCTCGTGGCAGTGGTGTAAACTCCCACCAGAGCACATTTTCTGCAATTTTTAATCCGCAATGAACAGTCCTTATAAAAAGTATAGTAAAATCAATAGGGGGTGGAAGGGGGAGAAATGCAACTACGGGTGATAAAAAACTGCAATAAAAAGTAAAATGTCCATATTCAAATGATTCCTGGTTTAGTTTTATTTTTAGAACTTGGGGTATTATTTTTTTAGCGTTAAAAGCAAGGCGTAAGGTTACAAACATTGAACCATTTTTCATCTGCTCCATCTGGGTTAAAATTGGAGAGTAAAAGGCCGTCAGCACTAATTCTCATTAAAGCGCACAGAGTATCGGCATTCAGAGAAGTTCTCCAGTCACTGTTCACCTGCACCGTGACTCTGAACGTAGTTTCTACGGCTGATGTGGAATAGGGTTTTTTTGCCGGCTTTCTATTTAATCTCTTGAGCATCTTGGAGTTGACATTCAAAGCAACACAAGAAAAAAGAATGCCATTTGTTATTAAAGAATTTTGAACTGCATTGCAAAAAATCACATTGTGGTGAGTTATGTATCTTTGCGGGCTACTGGATTACAACCTCGAGGCAAACAGTGCCACGAGCAAAAGTCTGTCTTCGTGACAATTGTAAGCAAGCTCCTGGTAATTGCCACGGGTGCCACAAGCTATTTTGATCCCTGTTCTAAATCGTATCAAATTACAAGTTAACTTTATGCTTGCAGTATAACTTAACAGGAAGTCTACGCCCATTGTGTTACAAAGACGGGAAGCCAAAGGCTCAACAAGAGTTAAAGGCTCTGTGGTAGGACCTTGACCTTTGGTTTCTAAGGTTGTGGGTTCAATCCCGCTCAGGCTGTCTGATATATAAGCCCAAAAGGCAA
>JAHWFP010004985.1:26508-71924 GCA_023313725.1 Lithobius niger | reverse complement strand
GATTTAACTCAGTGCCTATGTCAGAAAGTGAACGGAGTTTATGTTTGAAATGTTTACTGTTTGTGATAAACTCATTTTGTGATATAGTTTATCTAGTGAGTTCCGTGGACGGGAGTTCGGTCTACGAAAATCTTGTGCATTTCCAGTCTGTCTCCGATGTAGGGCGCGCTAACTATGAAGGATTTTTGTGTTGGGTTGTCTGGCTGGCTCGGGATGGAAGAGATCGTCCGTTGTAATCTGGAGGCGTCGCTAGCGAAATTAAAAATGACATTCCTCTCCGATGATGATGGCGGCCTGGTACGTTCCTAAGCCTAATGGCGGCTTGATTCATCCCCTCCCTACAAGAAGAAGGGGTAATTGACGAACTGATAAATCGACATGTCACCAAAGAACCCCCTCCACCACTCCTCCTTCCCTCCACCAAAACCGCTCTTTGGGCCGCCTTTGCACATTTCGAGGTGAATATGCATAATCACCTTCTTTCGTTCCGTGTGTCGTTTTCGATTATAGTAAAAACAAGCAGTGTTTTTTTTTTCGGAGTCGTAACTCGTAGTAAAAATGTTGAAGGAGTAAAAAGTTCTTTTTGAAAAATAGGAATCAAATAGCGTAGCTTTCGATATTCAAACGCAATAAAATAAAATATGTCTACGTTGTGAAGGTAACTTTTTGCTTACAACCCACTTTCTGCATGTCTTCACATTTCAGCAATGAAAATTCGTAAAATAATCATCTGTTTTTTTTTTTGTTTTGTTATTGATTCGGGCATATTACTAGCCTAAAGGTCCCCTTCCCTACCCACTGGCCTACGCTAGTATTTCAAACGACTTCTGTTTTAAAAAGCTGAAAAACGAGACGAAGTTTAATAGCTATCGTGCTGCTTCGAAAGCTCCGCCAAAGGTACTCTTCACTGCACAGCGTTCTTGTCGTTCGGAGAAACCTATCCTGCATGAGCAAATACGGTAAAATATTCGTCGCGAGAAGAAATGTGTCGCTTGCCCAGCTTACTCGCTCTCCGAGAAGATACTGTTTGTTTAGTCCGGGTAGCTGTTAAGATGTTGATCACTTTAATTATTTGACTCATTTAAATAATTTGTCTATTAATTTGAGGAACATAACAACTATGATGAATAACTTCATAGTAAGGATGGCTACTAGCAACAATATTTAGAAAAGGTGCGTTGCCACTACATATAAAATATTTCCTTTTCGAAATTAATATTCAGGTAACCTTTTTTCCATAACGTTCGTGATCTTTTTTTTTTTTTTTAAATTTGGGCGTCATAATTAGGTGATAATCGGTTCCAATCAGGAATCGTTTTGCGGTTATCGAACATTCATCTGGTGTCAATTATTAGTTTTCCAGCTAGGCCTGCCATGTTCGATTCTTCAAATAAGCAACCACGTACGAATAATAAAAACAAGCTACGTACCTTGATATGATCCTCAAATAACGTGTTTCATTCTATAATTCCTGTTTTGTAACAGTAGGGTTTTTTTTTTTCAATTTTTACTAAGTTTTTCCTTATGCTCAATGAAAATAGCAATTTAATCACGATGTTTTCTTATTTAAGCAGGCCTGTCCGGACACCCGTTGCATTCATTTTTCAATACAGGTGTTCCTCAAGGTTCTGTATGAGGTCCACTACTCTTTGCTTATTGATACTAATGCTTGTGTGGCCGCACATGGTTTCTCTTATTCCCAGTATGCCTATAGTTATGAGGCACTCTAACGACGACGTAATCTTGTTACTAAATTTTATCACCCATAACACGCCATCTCATTTATTTCCGTAAAGCAGTTCATCCAAGTTGTAAGCAAGGCAAATCAGTGGTCGGGCCTTGTGTTTTCTCTCTTTCCAGGATGTCTTCCTCTCTCTTCTTGCTCGTTTATCATCACTCCCAGCTGCTTTCGGCCGTTGCAGTCTATTTTTATGGCCCTTATGTGGATTCTTATTGAATTGACTCCATGTTTTTCTGGTCGGCTAAGAGCAACAAATTCTGAGGCCGTAATTACACCATTTGGTACAACATGCATCTGCGCCGCCTCGGCTTTCAGACAGACAGACAGACATTTAGTAGATATCTGCAAGGTGGCATGCTTCCAGGAAAAAGCAGTCGAGCAGTTGCTTTCATCCGCAGACGTGTTAAAGAGGAAGCGAAAAGCCATAGGAGTACTTGTGCCTATCCACGGGTCCTTCTATAAAAATCGAACAATTCACTCCAGTTGTTAGCAATGCTTTGGTATCTGAAAACGTAGTTTAATTAGATGAGAAAGCTATGAGTCTTAGGGGTACCGGAATTGTATCGACACGGAGTCGCGTTAATTTTGGGCTTTCTTAAATGCTGACCCATGAGTGGGACCCGGAATTACAGTAACCTTTAAAAGTGTCTGAAATAATCCGGAATTGTGGTAACACCGGAGTCACCGTAACTCTTGATTTTTCTGAAATCCGGACGCCTGCACCGGAACCGGAATTACCATAAATAACATCCCTGCCTAGTTTGTGCTGCCGCGTTCGCTGGGGCTATACACATAACATCAGAAACCGCAACCATATTATTGTTAAATTATCCAACACTTAGACTTACTCCGTGTTACCACAATTCCGGATTATTCAAACACTTTTAAAGCAAATTAAGAAACCGGAGTTACTGTAATTCCGGCTCCTACACGCGGGTCAGTATATAAGAAAATCCCGGAGTTAACGTGACTCCGTGTTGATATAAGTCCGCGCCCCCTGCGTCTTACTTCACTTTCGTTACTTTAAAACATTTCGTGGTGAATTTTCTTCGTTTGATTTTCTTCGTTTGATCGTAGGTTTTCATGATCGGAAAAACGTAGATGGAGCCACACTAGAAAAGGTCTTTTCAGCGCCTGTATAGCTTCGTGCTTAAGATACATTTACGATTGAATCTTCTACATAAAAAAACGTATGTGAGTGCGTGCGTGCGTGTGTGTACCTCTACTCCTCCTGAACCAAGGACATATAAAGATGGGAATAGGACCAAATGAAAGTTAATCGAATTGCGCTTCCATTAGGCTTATTTTTGTTGCTATAACTTGATTTTATGACCCTCAAATACACGAAAACCCTGTAAAAAATAACGTCAACGTTTTGATTTGGCCCTCATGACTTTTGTTCATGACGTCATAGTTTGTTCATGCAAAGCTTAGTATGCCTGAACCAACTACTTTGACCTTCTAAATTAAACGTTTCCTGATAAAACTATGACGTCATGTTTTGCATCAGTACGAATTCATAAAAAAATACGACATATCGTAATATATGAATCTGTAGAAATAAAAATACACTTTGTTTTCTGGCCAGCCATTGTTGAGGCGTGTTATGAAGTTTGAAGTTGCAGTTCAAAGTACGAATGATGTTTTTTTTTTTAACTAAGTCAGTAGGTTTGTTCACCCAACACATATTACAAAATTACCACAAAAGCAAACGCCATTCCACAAGAGCTAACGCTCGCGTGTGGTTTGAAAGTAGCAGACAAAGAAAAACAATTGAACTAGCACTTTTGGACACAGAATCAAAGATTAGGCGCCAGAAGAACACCAACAAAACAACGTTGAAATAAAATAAAAAAGTGCATCAATAAATATATGTATATGAAAAGGGAGATAAAAGCAGAATACAAAGAGGAGTGAAATATATTAATCAATCTCAAAGAAAACACGAGTAAAGCAAATACAAACAATTTATAGTCAATATATAGTTAATATAGTCAAAATATAGTAAACAATTGGCATCGTTCAAAACCTATTTTGAATTGTTGAATCATGTAATAAGCTAATAGTCAATACTTATAGTAATAAATTGCAGACCCCCCAAAAAAATAATAATAATAAAATAAAAGACAGAAAAGCTGCAAAACATCAAAATTGGCAGATGTAGATGAAATGCAGGCGTGCTGAGAAATGTGATGGACGAACTGTGAGCAATAATTGCAATTAGTTTGCGTCGAAATAAACTCTACATCGATTTTGTGATGCTTTTGGAATCAAAGAAATTGCACGAAGCATGCATCGACGCCAGTGGAGTGAGCAGAGCAAACGATATAGCTAGTATTATTTTAAAGTCGACTCAAACCAAACCGTAACTATACCGGAACCAGAAAGTCAAAAATCTACTGAAACTCTAAACCTAACCAAACCGATATAAAGTGGAAGTTTTATTTCCCACTTCATGGATTCAGTGAAATATTATAGCAGTGGTACCTTAAGAAGGATGAGATATTCACCACTTATCCTCATCCGTACCTCTCCACTGAGACCGGAGATTTGATGAGTTTGAAAAAATTTGATAAAAGGACAAATAACAGCCTTTGTTACAGCTTAAAAAACTTTTTTTAACATTTCAAAGTACACAAAAATTGATAAAAATGATTTGGCTTCCAAGATATGGGGGGTTTTTCTAGGTATCCGTTTTCAACGTTTTGACTTCCTCCCCCAACTCCCGCCCCCCCCCCCCCCAACTCCTAACAAAATTTCTGAGTGCAGTTTTTTTAATGCTATTATTGGTTACATATACATAATACGCATAAATTACGGTGTTAATTTTAAATTTTTGAACACACACGCAGCATTACTGAAACTAAAGAAGAAAAAAAGAATGGAATTGGTTCTGATATACTGTTTGTTACCTGACAACAATAATTGAAACAACTCCGTTCGATTTGCTCGAATCATGTAGTTAACGGTGTTCCTCTCAATCTTGTTGGGTTTCATATTCCTGCATAAAGAATTAATGGGCGATAAACTGCTATTTTAAAAGGATAATCGAAGGTCGTACTGTTCTTCCTAAGTGTTTAACGTAAAAAAAAAATGAAATTTCTTGTGGGCCATTTAACTTACGTACGTTTCAGCTTAATGCCGATTAAATAAAAGCAATATAACAATAAAAACACAGACTAGAAATATTTTGGGCTGTGTACAAGGGCCACTCCACTATCACTGTTACAACATATAATAGCAAAGAAAGAGTGATACGCAAATAGCAACGCCAGGAAAATTATCATCGAAACCTACAAAAATGATAACATCGAAGAAGAATTAACGACCAATTTTAAAAATTTTTAGAAAACTTGCAAAGAATACTTATAAACAAAAACCTCAACAGCGTTGCAAACAGAACACCCCCGCCCTCAGGGCGGGCGACCTCTCCCGCCACACCATACGTTGAATTGCTTCTTCTTTCCTGGGAAAACTCGCCACAAGGTACGCCTTGCAGATATCCGCTTTGTACAAGCAGCCATCCAGTCACAGGCATCGGTTGCTACGGCAACCGTCGTCTCAACCAATGGCAGACGTGCGTGCGTTTGTGCCGTTTTCTTGGTTCGCCTTGCGTCGAGCCTTATTCTTTTACCTCCGCCCCGCCCCGCCATCCCCCCCCCCCCTCCCCTCTTGTTTCTGGCAAATCCCGTCTTAACAGTAATTGTGCCTGGAGTGATTTGCAAGTGCAGATCGTCACTTGTGACGTTAATGGCAGCGTCGCCCCGTTAACGGGCCACTTATATGGCGGATTATTTTTGCGAGATGCTATTATCAAGATGCAGTGTTTCGTGTCACTCTGCGTCACCATTATTATTCGGCTGCTTGGCGTTTCGTGGCTCTAAGGGAGGGTGGGAGAGGTGGAGAGGAGGGGTTTGGAAAACACTCCAAATTCGAATATGCTGGTGACACTCATGATAAAGAAGAGAAGAAAACGCGGTACAAAAATAACAACTATAATCTGTCTAGCGGTCTGGTCTTAGGATCGACCACTCGTGGATTGGAGTGAAAATAGAAGAGAAAATAAAACAGTTGTGCAGTTAGTTTCAGGGTAAATGTAAGCCATTATAACTTCCACTGTTGAGTACATATATCATGGATGTTAAAATGTGAATGTGACAACCGCTACCTTTTTTTCAACGTTTAAAGTATTCAAGATTAGGCAGCTAACAGACTTGTTTATCGCCATAAATAAGTTTTCACATGTAAATTCAAGTATACGGTGTAAGTTTTCTGTTGTAAATTCAAGTACGGCGTTAATTTTCTAGAAATCAATTATGGCGTAAGTTTTTTCTAGTAACTCTAAGTTCGGCGTAAAATTTTCTCGTATAAAATCTCGTATAAATTTTCTCGTATAAGTACGGCGTAAGCTTTCTCTTCTAAATTCAAGGAAATTAACTTACCGGTGAAGCGGCTGTCGTATGTGCCAACACTGTTGAAAGTTCAAAGCATAAATTAAGAAAAAAAATTTGAATAGTTTTTGTATCATTAATTTGGTTATCTATGAAAACACTTTACGATGGGATATTTTACTACATTACTTTTACTTGTTACTGGTCTTTGAAATGTAACTTGATGGTTTTTTTTTTTAATTTTAATTCGTTGTTAACTAACTTTGTATTATTGAGATTGTCCGCATCTATAGGTGTAATAAATAGACATAAATCGTTGGAAATAATATCAAGGAAAGCTGGAAATTAGCCAACGCATCTAGGTGTAGCAAATCTCTTTACTTTTTTGTAATCTTAATATTAGTATATTTACACCTTTTAATTGTATTACTACTTTTTATTTCAGTCTGCTATTTGAATTTTATTCATTGTTTGGTTGTTTTGTTTGTCTTTGCATGTAATATCTTGTGCAAAGCAGATATAAGTTCATATTGATCTTCATGCCTTTGTGTATAAACGTTTGCAGTTTTAACAAAGATTTACAGAAAAGCGTATAGGCTGGTATACTTGCATACCAGATTGATTCCTGAGCAACAATCAGCCATTCGATGCACTTGTTGAATACCTTCATTTCGATAATTATTAACACCCAGGAAAAAGCCAAACGTGTACAAACACGAATAAAAAGTGACGTAAAAATCTGTCGAATTAGCATTATGAAACCGAAAATCTCAAACTAGTCACTACAGCAAGCTATAAGAGAAAACAAAAGAAGAAAAAAATCGGCTGAGGAGACTATTACAACGACTTTGTCCGTCCGTCTGTCGCTTTTATTCAACTTTAGCAATGGAGTAAAAAGCACGGTGATAGATTATATGAAGGCAAACCAAGCAGTGCTACATAAAAATACAAACAACGTTTCGAAAATTATCAATTTTCGTCTTCAGGTTAGCAATAAAATTAAAGCATGGCAAAAGCCACTAAGTCAATCTATATTAAAAGCATAAAACAGACATTTAAAACGGATAAAAACCACCAATTTCTCCCCTCAAAAGAGGCCCTGCGACGTGGCATTCAACGGAGCAGGTGGGTCGTTGCTTTTCGGCTGCCATTTCTGCCTCTTTTGAGGGGAGAAATTGGTGGTTTTTATCCGTTTTAAATGTCTGTTTTATGCTTTTAATATAGGTTGACTTAGTGGCTTTTGCCATGCTTTAATTTTATTGCTAACCTGAAGACGAAAATTGATAATTTTCGAAACGTTGTTTGTATTTCTATGTAGCACTGCTTGGTTTGCCTTCATATAATTCAACTTTAGAACGGTATACCAGAGAGAGATGGCATGGTATGCACCATTTGGTGACCAAGAGTTAGTTTAAAAACATGGCAAATTAAAACATCGTTGCTTCCGTATAGCTACTGTGTGCGCAGCATATCTTGAGTCCTGCAAGTATTTTGTGAGCGGCTACGTCTTCCTGGAGGGGGTGGCTTTCATCGATGGCCGCCATTGTTGTTGTAACCATCTTGGATATCGACAAGGCACTCTGCTACTGAAAACGTACAATCGATTATCTGTGTTCGTTCTGCGGAGAGCTCAAGATAGGCCGCGGACACTATAGTGGGCTTTCTCGACGTAACTCAATGAAATAATAACATTTGATCACCGCATTTAAACCGTAAGGATAAAATGCAACCGTAAAAACAACAGGATTTCGTTAACGACACACAATTCATTGCTTAATTTAAAATAGTCTCGATGCCACGCTTAAACCAAATTCTCCGTTAGTTGCTGCTTACGAAATTAAAACTGCAGGTAAAAAAAAATTAGGCCTAAAACAGAAAATTAGGCCTAATATCACGTTGCCACGCCAACTTCAAGTCGCTACAAGTCGCTGCTGGCCTCACCAACAACACTATATGTATTATGACCAGAGGGGGTCTCTTAACCGAGCTCTGTGCATATTGCTTTTCTAGCTTTGTGCATATTGCTTTTTCATTGGCTGTTGATTTTATTGCCTCCACTGACGTCACAATGCAGCTCAACAGCTTACACACAGGTTCACAAGCCAAACCAGACCGGAGCCAGTGACGTTGCACGAAATATAGGCTGGAAAACGTCGTAATGAAATGGGGAAGGAACAACCTTCCTGTATACTATCGTTCCACTCGACCTTGATTATGACGTCTCGTTTGTCCCTTTGCACGCTACAACTGATCTATATACGTGGCGTGCCGAACACTGTAACTGTGTGCCGGGAGGTGCGCCGTGTTGCATAAATGAATAGGCTTACTATCCAATCCAATTATCAGTTACCTGCTTACGAAATTAAAATGGCAGGTAAAAATTAGGCCTAAAACCTGACAATTATACACCTAAAATCTTAAATAGGCCTAAAAGCTAATGACATTTTTAACCGGCACTGGTGATGTTACTGCTTTTAGGTTATATAATGGAGATCGCTGTTGCAGTACATGATAGAGGTGTGTGCCTCAACCTATTCGGAAGTGGCGGAAATGTACAGAAAACCGGTTGCGAATAGGTTGTCGCTGTAGCCGCTTGTTTTCTCTTATTTTTATTCACCGCTCGCTTGTAGTGACTATAACGTTTTTCTGTTTTGCCGTGTTTTGATGACGTTTTTTGATTTTTACCTTTGCTTGATAACGATGGTGATATGGGGGTAGAAACGTCGCATAAATGTTTATTTACTTTTGGTTTCTTCCTAATATTAACTCAAACGAGATTTATTATTGACGGAAAGTATGAAACGTTAAAATTATTATAATTTCCCCGTGAATGATGGCTAAGAGGCAAAGTAGAGCGTTTCTTTGACGACGTCTTTCACAAATCATTTGGTGATGTGTTTTGATAATAATCTCACCTCCTTGTTTCTTGTCAGTTTGTCATTCTAAATGCCAAAGGTTGTCTGCGTTTATTGCATATTATATAGTGTTAAAGGAGAAGGGGGCGAAACCTCCTTCCTCAAATGCGTTGGTTTGTCAGTAATGCGTTTTTAAAATCCTTGCAGAGATTAATGAGTGAATCTGTTTTCAGAGCTCGGATTTCTCATTGAATAACAAAACGGCTTCAGTAATTTTGTAGAAAGCTATAGCCACGACAAGCAAGCGCAGCATAACGAACTTGTCAGTGCAAACCAACTATTGCCCACATGGCCAACGACAAAACTGCGAAGATATCAAAGCTGCAGTTTTTTTTTTTTTTTTACTTTCAAAATTCATTTAACCAGTTATACAATGTTGGTAACTTCGCTTCGGGGTTTACCTCGTGCGGTTCATAACATGACTGAAGGGTGGGGGGGGGGGGTTAAATGGGTGATGAGATTTTGATCCAAAACCTAACGCTCAAAGCTTCTGTAAACCTATGGTAGAAAAATGATACCTAAACCGTGGTTCAGATTCCTTATGGTGTATTTGTTAGCTCACCTAAATTGTGTCTTCGGGTCACAAAAGAGTGCAAGCGGAACGAACGTTTGTTCGGTTTGGTTGGTTTTGACTGAAAGTCCAAAGTACTGAAATTAAGTTGAAATGGTAACTAACAAAATACAAGCTTTACGGAACAGGATGCTGCTGAAGCACGCATTGGATAAAAATATGGGTTTGAGTTTTAAGCCAGGACTAGAGTTAATGGGGAATGTTCTAAAGGAAAGGCCTAAAAGGCATCTAAAAGGCACTTGCACCGCTTGATTTTCCATTCTTTGAGCGGTCAACGTCAGAAAGGACTAGAGGACACTCAATGAAGCTAATTTCCCAACACTCACATAACGAGTGCAGAAAAAACTTCTTTGCATCAAGAGTAGTTGTGCCATGGAATTCTCTGACCGAGGAGGCGGTCTCTGCAACTACGTTAACCGCCTTTCGGCGGATTACGAAAACTGTATCTTTGAATAGGTTCCTTAAGCGTTCGTATTAGATTTTACTACTGATTAGTTTTATTAACTTTTCGTTTTTAATTTTCTTTTGGACCGGTGTAAGAGGCAACCTGCCCTTCCGTCTTCCAGCCCATTTTGGGGTAAATGGATTATTATTATTTTTATAACAGAGTTTCATTGTTAAAAACGAGGGATGATAATAATTTAGCCCTCATCATGAATGCTAAAATCATTGTTCAGATCTGAAGACAAAATCGGTGTTCGTATCGGTAGATCGATACCGAGGATCGGCAAACTTAAACAAGCTCTCTACTGGCGCCAAAGTAGATGAACGCGGCTGGGAACAGTTAACGTTCTCGAAGCCGACCTAAACGCTTCCAAATTGAGATTATTATTTTTTTTATCTTCGAAATTGCGTACTAAATGGCGAAAACTTTGTTCAACCATCATCCATTTTCCCGAAAAAAGGAAAAGCTGATTCAAAAAAAGTTACAGTTTGCGAGAAAATGGCAGAAAAGCGCATATTTTCACGGTAAAAGAAACAACAACAACCACGATAACTATAACACCTGCTTTTTTGTTTTGTTTTTGTATTATTGAAAAACTTTTGCTTTCTCGATAAGTGGCAAACCCATGCTTTCATTACATTTGAATAATGCACAGATATCACGCGAGCCAAATAACCAAAATCTAGTATTCTTTTGTCTTTTTTTGCCGGAGATCATACCAAAAGAGGGCGTGTTAACGTCTGATGCGGAATAAAGCTTGTGTCTGGCGCGTTAGTCCGAGATTGGGCGTGCTGCTTCACTCGTGGCTAATATCGGAGGGTTTTAGAGCCTCTGGAATGAGCCACTCCACCCACCCCCTGCTATACCAATCTTCCCCTCCTCGTCCCACTACCACCACCACCTTTCCCATTACGATTTGGGAGGCTAAATTAAAGAGAAACTGTCGTAAAAAAGGGACGGTAAACACGCAATAGGTCTGGTCCAAGACTAGGGCGTCACAGCTACTGTGTTGCTCTAGTCAGTAATTAGAAACCAAAAACGAACTCGTTTGATACTTAAGGCAAATGTTTAACTAAGATCATAATATTTGTTTGTGTATGTGTGTGTGTGTCCGCAGTGGAAATCTCGATAATCCGTAGTCTATTGACGTCCGAAGTGGGAATCTATAACCTTATTCTATAGAGCAGCGTCAAGTGACGTCATATTGGCTACGAGACACCATTTGGAGGTAATAGCTACAAGGTGCACTAGATTAAAATGTAACGGAAAACAACGGCACTTCTAGTCAAGACAGTGGTTATGAGAGCGGGTTTCTTAGGCTTAAAAGATCGTTGTTTTCTCCAACAACAAATATCGCGAGTTATAGGCTTAAGAAATCCAGTCTAATAGCATTGGCTTCAATAAGACGATTTTCCTTTCTCCCTCCAGTGCTCCTTGTAGCTAACCCAGTTACTGGCTCCACCATAGAGTTATACACAATAATACTACGTCGTGTCACTGCTCTATTGAAGTCCGCAGTAGGAATCTCGATAATCTTAATTCTTTTGTTTGTTTGTTTGTATCTCAAACGGAATTATCTGTATGAGTAATGATTCGAACTGTGTTTTCAACAAAGAGGCACAGTACTGATGACGTCACGTTTTTTCCAGTCACAATATTTTCATGCAAATGGGATCTAGGCTCCATTTGCCCTGGATCCAACTAAATCTAATGAAAGCGTGGGCGACTGTTAACGGGAAATAACAGTATTTTTATGCCGACGAAAATCACATTAGACATTACATTTACGATTTAAAATTAATTCGATTATTACTTTACTAGATTGGTTAGCTTACGCTATGTATGAAGTTTTTAGTTAATTTTTGTACCAAAAAACACGATATAAGGTGATAAAACTCTGATTTCCTTGTTATGTGTGAAGCTTTTAGTCAATTTTTCTAGCCGATTACCAAAAAAAAAAGCATTTTAGAGGTTTTACGGTCGTGAAAAAAAATTAAGTTACAGCTTCCCGGGCTGTAATAGGTATACTAATTTGACGACTACTGACCTTCAAGCATTTTAGGCGATGGGCCGAAGCTATCCCAGGGTTTTTAATAGATGATTTAAGGTACAGCACAGAAATGAACTGTAGACGAGGACAAAACATTACAAACTGTTAAAACATTGAAAACTGGAACATAATAACAACAGCTAAGAGGAAAGCAAGCTAGACAGGTGTGCCCTGAACGTTCTCATTCTTAGGCAATGAAGCTAAGGGGTGTCGGATAAAACAATAACGCCCTTAAAAGTTCCTGGTCCTTCTGGTTTCAAGCACCAATTAGTGGATAATTAGTGGGTCGAACAGTTAAATCCCAGTTTGTAGTATTTTTTTTATTTATTGCCTATAAGAAACAAGGTAAAGGGAAACAGAAAGGGAATTTTGAATTCCACTTACACCAATCCAAGTTATTAAGTTTAAACCGAAATAAAACACAATAAAGTAAAAAAAACATTTCATAAATTGTGAAAGATCCACTTTTTCAAGATGTCGCTTAAAATAGCCGAGATTCCAGCTTCGATCAACTCAGGGTGTACTATGCCATGCTCCCACAACCCTATTAGAGAAGAAATATCTTGATTTCTATTTTGTTGTAGGTAGCCCACCGTTAATTTAAGACTGTGGCCGCTGGTGAACGTGTTTCCCCGCACCTCAAAGTAAAGTTTAGGGTCCATGTCAATGAATCTCCTCAGCACGGAGAAAGTAAGACAGAGATCAGCCACCAGCCGTCTGCGTTCCAGTGATTCGAGGTGTAAATGTGATAATACATACGTCATGTTTCTGTCACCGCGTAAGTACTTTGTGAAGGATCTCTGCACCGTCTCAACCCATTTGATGTCCTTCACAAGGTACGGAGACCAAACCGGACTAGCGTACTCCACAATGGGGCGCGCATATGAAATAAATGCGCTAATCAGAGTCGTTTTTCGTCCCCCCGACACAAAAAACGCCTAATAAGGTAAACTAGTTTGTTTTGCTTTTGCCGTAATATGATTGCATTTGGTAAATTTAAGGTTGGCCGAAATATGAAATAGTAACTGGGGAATTTATTCCGCAACAAGTCCCACTTTTTTCGCAAGTCGCACTGAGCCCTGACCCTTGCATGCGGCCATTTATTGAAATAGTGCCAGTTTTTACTTGTGCGGAAAACATACGTTAAAACTCACGCTGTGTGCGTGTTTACCAAATAAATATGCGTGAAAAAAATATCCCTTGTGCTGCGAAGAGCCAAAAAGCATGTGTCAATTCCTAAAATGTATACATTTACATCTGCCCCTCTACTCAAATCGTATAACGTATTTCCCCTTAAGGCCTCTCCAGACAGAAGAAAATTTCGTGTGTAGCAATGCGTGACTGCGTACCTACAAGGTCAAAATTGCTGCAATCGTATCGTTGGTGTTGCGTTAAGGACCAATATTGAAGTCTTTTTTACACCGTACTGCAACTCCGTGCAGCCGCGAGTAGCCAGTCTGGTTAGGGCTTTAGGCAACTATACGTTGAGAAAATAATGTTTGTGTACGAAAAATCGGTTGAACGTACCACTGTTGTGCTGTTTAATACTAGATCTTACAGACGGCTACACGTTTTGTTACCGACAACTAGGCGGGAAATTTTACACAAATGTTTTCTTTATCAGGAGCCAAAGATTTCTAATGCTCTGCCATTTCACTTTAAAATCATCCCATAGTCAGCTCATTGTTTCAAATCGAAGAATACGCAACTTGGATTGTTGGGCTTGCTGACCTTGAAATCTTGTTTATTATTAATTCTTAGTGTCTTTATCGCTTCTATCTAGTATATTTTGAAAATATGACTTGTGTAGACATGTAGTGTATTTGACTTGCTTTTTTGTGTTTTATAATTTGACGTTTTCCCCATTACTTCATGCAGAACTTGTTGATAGCTATTGACACCTTGATGGTTCTGTGTTGCACACGAGTTTACTCTGCGACACAGATTTCCACTCTTGTATGTACGTTCGTTGCCAATTTATCCTATGAAATGCTTTGGAGTGTAGTAAACGTATTTATATCTATGTGTCTATCAATCTATCTATATATCTATCTATCGAATTCTGCTAAGAAATGAAAGTTTAAAAGTCAATTATACGGAATATTTTCATTTGTAATACATGCCTTATTAGTCTGCTTTGCCCGATTTTATTTTTAACTTCGGATGGGGGCTTACTCCGTTTGTACCTCCCCCGCCCCCCCCCCGACGACACGGCTTAGAGGACACGCACTGAATCGCCATTGTTTTACTTATCAGTCTGTCAACCTAACGAAACAAAGCAGTAAGTACACTTCATTTGAACTCGTTAAAGGTTTTGGACACATTCAAGATGGCGGCCCATTCCACTGACCAGAGCCTTCGGTGTGGTCCGACCCGATGGCCCTAAGGTCAGAACGAGGCCGACAGAGGAATGTATACCAAGCTGATGGCCCTAACTGCGGAGTTGCCATGACTACGCAACAACAATAAAGACTCCTTCCGTTCCACCCCTCTTTCCCCTCCCCTCCCTTTCCCCCTTTCCGCCGTTTCTCGTGAGGAACGCGCGTCGGGAACGGAATATTTCGCGAGTGATTAACGATGCAACCGAGACGAGCATCATGGCGCCCGCAGTCGGGAGACCAAAGCGCCTTTGCACCAATCAGATTTGAGCGCCGTATGTGGGAGAAACGAAGTAAACTCAGAGATGGGGCAATGACGAATAGGAATTATGCCTTGTTTCGGTGAGGAGGGAAAAAAATTGAATTTTAGTCGACATTATTTTTCGAAACTCAGTTTTCTTAATGTAGTTTTGCATTTTGTTAAAAAAAAAAAACTGATGTGTATAAAAAAATTGTAAAAGCTTCACATTTCGCTGAATGTTTTACGAAACTCGAATATAATAATATAAAAATACGTAAACAGAGCAAAATATTCGGACAACGAGTTGAAACAGTAATGCGCGTGGGATAAGATAAATTCCGAAATGACGTATGAGATTTGAAATCTTAATGCTCGTGTCTGCTGGCTTTCAAATTTTCAATAGATCGTTAAATTTATTACATCGTTAAAAGTTTGTGTTCAGTTGATATCGTCAAGGTCCCTTGCATTAAGATCTCAACTGATGACAAAGTTTTAACGATTTTGCATACTATTTTTGTTTTAATTATTTTAAAAAAAACCTTTCAAGCCTAGTACGAAGCACAGAAGGCGCATGCATGTAAAAGCGGCGTGTTTTAATACAAAGTGTGTGTAAACACTAAACAGTAACAATAACAAAAATAGTGGCTTTTTTTAATGTTTATACAGTAGCATTAACCTAAGTCTGTAACACAGTAATCATTTAATCAAGGACCTTATTCGTTTCAACAACAAATTCTAGTTACACTTTTTGAAATTGTACTTTGGTATTAAATCTTGGCATAACATTTCTTGATTCGTACTCGAACGAAGCCATCTCTTGCCTCAGCTCCACACACACATGCTGAAGATTCAGTAACTAACTTCACGTACCTCTCGACGGATTGTGTGTGGCAAGGGAAATCTGGAAAAATCAATTTCGGAGTATCGTCTATGCTACTTTGTTTTTGAATAATCTGATCAATTTCGTCATCAGTAACACGAGAAATGATTGGAGGAGGTGTTAAATTCTCTAGAGGTCTGCCAATCAAATAAGTTTGTGTAGCTTTCTACATGAAATTGAGGGTTGGCACTTGAAACCGACGAATTCCTCTCTGTTGATTAGATCTTGCTTTTAGAATTCGACGGAGTCCCAGTGTTCTAACAGTCTTACTTTCATGAGATATCACTGATAACATTGCACTTTCAGGGTGTCCGAAATATCCATTTCGTTGTATTACTGGGTCTATAACGTTCTTTAATTCATCTGCGAGATAACGTGAAAGCTTTATTGATCTCCACAGATGCTTTGCACCATGTTTGCATGATGGTTTTGTCTTAATCCAAAACCACATGGGAGCATTGACTTTAATGACAAAAGTTGATAAATCAACCAACTGATGTGAGGGTTTAGATGTTGCAACATAGAGGCAAGAAACCGATTCGCTACTATCAGCCATCTAGCATGTGAAATTTTCCCTGGATTTCCAGATTTGATCAACAGTTTCCACTTGCAATTGCTTTGGAAATATCTAGTAAATACTGCTGATCTGTGCTTAAATCGGTAATTGTAACTTCAGGTATGTCAGTTTCTATTTTCTCGATTTCAATCACTGGCATAAGCTCACAGTTTGCAAGAGCTTTAATACCAATAGGACCTGAAACTTCTGGAGGACAAGATGTCGGCCGTTTCAAATGTTCCAACAAATGTCTAAGGGGAAGTTTGTTGGAGTGCAATTGACACCACGAGCCACTGCAGTGGCTTTCTAAGTCGAACTTCAAGAAGGCGTAGAATTCCACCATTCTTTCCTTTGTTGGTGTTTGTGCCGTCACATCCAACAGCTAACAATTTTCAGAACAACGACAATTATTGCGTTTTCAGCCAAAATCGTCAAAATTGAAGTCCTTTGGGGACCCGCAAGATATTTTTTGATTGTAACCAAATTTTACACAGTTCCTCTATGTCCTAATTGGCAACTTTTTCGCACTATTCTAATTTGATATTAAAAAATTTATTTTTTTCACTCCATCCTAATACGCAGTCCAATTTATTTATGAAAAGCGGTCTTGGAAAAGCCACCTACATTAAAGGCCGTATCGTATCAGACCAAAAAAGGCAACTAAAATCAACAATTGACATAGAAGCAGGCGCAAGTTTGGTAGGTGCTGCCATCTCTACACAAAGTGGCAAAATTTCAAATTAACCGACGAGGGTTCCAAATTCTGCCAACCGATGACGCCACTTGGCAAACTTGTCGCGTCGGTATTTGTTTCGCCTTCTAGCGGAGCATTGTGGAAGGCAAAGATGATACGGCCTTTACTGTAGGTGGCTGTGTCTTGGGTGATGCGGAGTCATACCATGCCCACTTCGCTTGCTAGCGTTTAGGAGCTTGATTAGGTAAATCAAGCTCCAAAAAACCCATTCAAGACTTCGAGCCATCCTTACATAGAGTACATACGTAAAAACAATCACATTCAAGAAACGTTCGTCTAAATCCGCCCACTTTCGTCATAGAATCAAAACAATGAGTATTCAATTGCTCATCTGCTCTCAACAAAATGACCTTTTATTTGAATTTTCAGTTGTGAAAAGGACTGGAAATTTTTATATTTGTGTGGAAGATTATTAAACGTTTGGTTTATAAAATATTGCTTTTCATTTTTCAGTAACAATTTCTCCATAAAGAGGAACTTTCATTTTTATTTTCCTTATTTTTGACAGATGCGGTTGTTTTTCATATTGGTTCCTTACTGAAAAGTAGTTATTTTAACATACTAACGTATGACGTCAGTAGTCCTGCAACATTAGGAATGTTGTGATTTTTTTCATTAGCTGTGTTGCCTTAATTTTATCATCATTCTGAAAAAATGAACGAATTAATTTATTCTCTACCTGTTGTAGTCTTGCCAAGGTGTTTTTTTTTTTTTTTTTTTTTTTTTAAACTTTTACAAGGTTGCTATAACTTTGCTGTTGTTTGTTTTCAGGGCTCAAGGCTGATCTTCAGAAGATGGACTTACACGGGTCGTCCCTGTCTGCTATGGACAAAGCGGCGGGCTTTCTTCCTTTGGCCACGCACCTTAGCGCATTCACGACATGGACGGCCGAGGTGACGCCACGAACTCTGGACGCCCTGGGGCCATTGACGGCTGGAGGGGGCCTGATCTCGGAGCCGCCGCCACGACACGCCGCCACGGCCATCGGCTGCTTTGCCGGCATCACCAACGGCAGCAGCAACGGCATCGGCGCCAGCAGCGGCGGCGAAAACAGCAGCGGCGGCAGCCGAGGATCATCTTCGAATGGCGGACTTCTGGACAAAGATGGAGGCACGGGGAGCCCACCGACCGGGTTCCTTTTCGGTAAAGCGCCCCCATTCCCTCCTCTGCACATGCAGCCGGGGTTTCACCCCCTGTACGGCCTGACCGGGCACCACCATCATCACCACGGCGGGGAAGGCGGGCTCGGAGGGGTCCCGAAAATGGACGCTCTTCTGAAACCGTTGCCCGTAGGGGACGTGTATTCGTGCATCAAGTGCGAGAAGATGTTCAGCACGCCCCACGGACTCGAGGTGCACGCCCGGCGTTCGCACAACGGCAAGCGCCCGTTCGCGTGCGAACTGTGCAACAAAACTTTTGGCCACGAGGTCAGCCTCAGCCAGCACCGGGCCATCCACAGCGCCGAAAAGAGCTTTGAGTGCAAGCAGTGCGGCAAGACCTTCAAGAGGTCGTCCACGTTGTCCACCCACCTTCTCATCCACTCGGACACGAGGCCCTACCCCTGCCAATACTGCGGCAAACGCTTCCACCAGAAGTCCGACATGAAGAAGCATACCTACATTCACACAGGTAAGCGCGAACGAAACGAGCTTCCAAGTGTGACTTTTTTTTTTTTTTGCAGTTTTGGTAACGTATTCGACGTTTATTTTGGAAATGGAATGCTATACGAAGAAATTTCAACGATTCCCTTCAAACCAGTGGCGCACCCCGGGGAGGGGGGGGGGGGGGGGGGCGACGGCCAAGTGCCCCCTCCCCCCTTCCCGTCTACGATCAGAAGTTGAATAAAATGTGGCATGAAGGTATGAGGTATTCAGAACAAATTTCTGAATATTGGATTGTTTAACATTTCAAATCCGATCGAATTCAACAAAAGCCCTTGGACGATGAATAAAGTGTACAACATAACAATTTCATTCCGCGTTCCGAGTCACCACAGAAACATAATCAATAGTACATGATAACAATAATATTTTCTAAGGAGTAAAAGTCATTAAAAGGCGTAATTTCAGAAACCCATGTTCACCAGAACAAAATGAGGCAAACGAAAGATCGGACAGAATAGAACCCAAATAGCCGAAATAGAACCGAAATAGCAAAGTATAACAAAAACGAAACGAGTACGGTTTCAGCAAGAGAAATGGCAGAAACTTCTCCTTGTTTGGGGCTCCAGTAGACTGAATGGTAGACACCCGGGCCTAGGCCTAATAAGGCCGGGGCGAAACAGTCTGTCTAGAGATTTTTGTGGGTGAGAGCAGTTTAATATGAACTATTGGTAATAAAAGGTTTCTGCTATTTTGCTTGCTGAAACCGTATTCGTTTCGCCCTTGTCATTTGCCCTAGCAAGCGTAGCCTAGCTCTCCTCCACAAAGTATTCTCTACTGACGAGCCCATAAACAAGGGCGAAAGCGTCTGCCTAGAGATCTTTGTGGGTGAGAGCTAATTGATATTAAATAAAGTAAAAAAAAAAATTAAAAATTAATTTTTACTTTTAAAGTTTAAAATTTTTGCTTTGCTATTTCGGTTCTGTCCCATCTCTCGTTTGCCCTGACCTGTTTTGTTCTGGTGGCCATGGGTTCCTGAAATGACACCTTTTAAATGACTTTTACTCTTTGGTAAATATTTTTGTTATCATGTCCTTTTGATAATGAGTGTGAGGTGACTCGAAACGTTCGAGTGAAATTGTTATGTTGTCCCCTTTATTGGCTTTTATTCCTTATGAGATGTTTTGTGCAGGGTCAGATGTTGTATCAAGTAAAAGCAACACCGTCTTCCTAGGCCACGGACTAATTCTCCCCCCCCCCCCCCCCATTTTGAATGCCCATGACGCAAACAGTCTGCCTTAAAGACTGGCATTGATCTGTGAGGTGCTAAGGGAGTGAGTGGACGATAGGTTTCGAGTCACTCCTAATTCTTATTCACTCCTTACTGCATAGCTAAGGGACTATACGCATAGCATCACATATTGGGCATCGGCATCAAGTTTTACCCTCGAACCGACCCTGGGTTTATTTCCAGAGTGACAGCTTTCAGGCTGCCACGCCAACACCAACTGAAGATTCGTGCCCAGCGGGCCAGCTTTTATACTCGCCAGCGGAGGGAATCCCCTTCAGGATTCACGTCACGTGACAGGCTAACTGGTGCGAGCCGGTTCCAACTGGTTGAATAGTGGAGCAGGTTCGCTACCTGGCTGTTGGCGCTCTGCCAATAGCCGCGTTAGGCGGTTATTGAGAGAGTGCACAAGAAGCGCATGTAACTGCAAGGCGCACCGCGTAGTAGCGCCTTACTATACGTTTATAGCTTGTTACACATCTTTGCAAGAAAGAAGGGCAACTACCCCAACTGGTACATCCGAACAGAAAACTGGCTTGTAAGTCCTGAGTGTCCTGGTTTCAAATCCCAGTCTAGTCGGGGCAGTTGTCTTTTCTTTCTTTCTAAGATTAGTGTACCTTGTTTTCTCCAGTCATTAATGCAGACTGCTTGCTTCGTCAACCCCGTGATTTATTGTTTACTTTCAAATCCTTTTTTTTTCCCCCCCCCCCCCTCCCGCAACAAAATTCCTGGGTGCACCACTGCTTCAAAACCCTTAGTAACCTGACACAATCTGCAAAATGAGCCTATGAGAGATCAAAACCAACCCTCTCGAATGGGAATATAGTAGCAGTCGCCACTTTAACAGTAAACCTTAGAAAACACTCGCCAATTATTCACAATTTCTACTCACCACATACCACATACGTCTTGAAAGATGCGTGGTTTTTCTAATTTACGCATTTAGGAGGTTGTACAAATTTCTTTACCCCAGTATTATTGCAGAAAAATCGTTGTGTAGCGCATGTAAATCTGAGCTCAACACCGCAAAGCATTCGCTAGGTTTAGTTCCCGAGACATGCCTATTTGAGTGTCTCTGTCTGTTGCTAGTTGCCGTTGTGGCGAGTAGGGCTTAATTCAATTCGCCAAGTATTGATTTTCATTCGCCAAATGGTGATTGACCAGCATTGGAGTGGGTTGGCGAAAACAACAGTGTGTGTGTGTGCGCGTATTAAGTGCGAAGAATTAGCCAGCAAAATAGATCAAGATAGGCACGGCCTATCTAGAGTTCGCTGCAGAACGAAGACAGATAATCGATTGTACGTTTTTGGTAGCAGAGTGCCTTGTTGATAGCCAAAATGGTTACAAAAACAGTGGCGGCCGTCGATTAAAGCCGCTCCCTCCAGGAAGACGTAGCTGCTCGTAAAATACTTCCAGGACTCAAGATACGCCGCGTATACAATAAGAACAATTACCAACCCAAAAAAGGTCAAAATTTAACAGTATATTTTGAGACTTTCACCTAAAAAGGATGAGTCCATCATCACTAGTTTAACCATTCGATACAGCACTATACAATAATGACTCCCGAGCTGTAGATGGCAATTCAATCGGGTGACTATAGCAAATTGTAATGAGGCCAACGTGTGGGTTATGTATCAGTTAGATAACGGTGTTCGGCAACAATGCATTAAGAAAGCCGAAGTCGATCGAGTGCCGAAGGCCAACACGAGATCAACAGAGGCTTTCTTACCGCATTGTTGCCGAACAACATTGTCTAACACAAATGTACAACGAGACCATTGTTGCGAGTGGCGTGCAATCTCAAATTCCTGAAAGCCAACTCCATTGTGACTATAGAATGGCGGTGGCCAACATAGCCGATGATTTGTTCGATGATTCAGATACGGATGTGTTGCTGTCACAAATTCCTTTAAATGTGGAAGGTAAATGTGTTTCGTACGCTGCTGATTCGCCAGCAGCCTCAGGTAGTGTTAATAATCATTGCTTTTTCTTTTTGGTAAGACTGCACGGTACAGCGTACACGTCTTTATGGTAGTAAGACTGCACGGCACTCTAGTCCAACAATGATATCATCATTGTTGCAGCCGTGCATCTCACGAAATTAAGGCACGGCTACAACAATGGAAGAGTTGCACAACGTAATATTATTGAATTTTTTACAATATAGGCACCACCGAACAGGCAAGTTTCGTTTTATGTTTATGTGCCAGATAACAGTGAGTCACTGTGTTTTGAGTGAATGGGGGGGGGGGGGGTATTGAGTGAATGAGTCAAATAACAGTAAAATCCTGTTTTATACTGACCAAACTACAGGGTGGTCATAAAGTTTTTACATGATTACAAAAATTTAATAAACACAAACTATGCTATGTATAAACATACGGTTTTCCGGAAAACTAAGCAGAACTAGTACATTTTTTTTTCACTAGGTTAGTAAACTTCAACATGTACTCCGTTTATTGCTAGGAGCACACCAAGGGGATACTGAATTTTCGTCCGTTACTGGCAAACATTGCTTCAGCTACTGTCGCTATAGTAGCTGTTATCCTGTCTTTTAGTGTTTTAATGTTAGCTAACGGGTTTTTTTTTTTTTTTTGTACACTGCGTACACACCTCTACAAGAAAAAGTCAAGGGCGTAATATTCGGGGATCTGGGTGGCCATGCTATCGGACCATCCCCCAATCCATCGACCGGGGAAAGGTTTCATAGAGGAATCCGCGAACAAACAATCCCCATGCAGTGTGGCGGCGCACCGTCATTGGAACAACCTCATGGCTGACATTGTCGCAATTGGGTTTGTATCTAGACGCATGACTTTGGGCAACAGCCTAAATAAACCAATCAATCAACTAAGTACTCCAGAATATCAAGGAACACGTCTTTCATGACTGTAGGCGCCTTAAATTGCTGATCGTTTTTGTGAAACCACAGCAGTCAGTGAGATTTGTCCTGTAACGACGCCATTTTTGGGTTTCTTGGCGATTGCAGTGCCACCCTGACCTAGTGGCGATTGTACGTCAACAGAACCTACTGGGGAAAAAAACCGTATGTTTGTATATAGCATAGTTTTTGTTTAATACATTTTTGCAATCAGGTAAAGACTTTATGACCACCCTGTATATTCGTTTTGATTCCATTTGGCCGACGTCTGTCGTATCGTGCTCAATCTTGAAAATTTAATTGATTTTCAAGATTGCGCACGATACGGCAAATGTCAGCTAAATGGAATTAAAACTGAGTATGACTTGGTCAGTACAAAAGAGAGTTTTAACTCGTTTAATCACTAACTTTGACATGAAAGTCTCTTACTTTGCTGTATTAATTTACGTAGCTGCAGATATGACCCTTTCCCAGCCTAGTGCAAAACATGTGTTTTAAAATGAACATATTTCAGGCACGCCTAGAAAACGTTTTTTAGAGGTGTTTAGCTAAAAAAAAAAAAAAAAACACATAAAAGCGTTTTACAAATAGCATAGCCTGAGAAGAAACCCTCCAAAACATTACCGTGAAATGCGCTTAAAATTAAACACTAGTGTGTAGTTTGCAACACATTTAAACACAAGCTGAAAACACATGAGCGACGTAATTGTTAAAAATAAAACAGTAGTGTTTTCAAAAACATACGCGTTGTAATAAAAACACTTTTGCCGTTACATGCGTTTTATCAATGTCTTTATAATATGAATTATGCAGACGTTAGGCATCAGGCACCAGTACCAGCAGCAACAAGCATTACGGGAAAAATTTTCAAGACAGCATGTTTCTCGAAAAGGGCAGCTAGAGACCACCTTGAGCCTTCTTATTAATTTCCAGCAGCATGAACATGAACACGGCTGGTAGGTAGAATATAATACAAGTGATCTTTAGAAAGTGGGGATCATTAATCATTAGCCGATGAGGTGGGGAGGGGGGGGGGGGGGGGAGTTAAGTCACATGATGGGCTAATATTTCCGCCAAGCACGGAAATAATGAACACTTGGAAAAAGTGAACACGGAAGAATATAATGGAAGTGATCATTTAAAAGATGGTATCATTAGCAGATGGAGGGGGGGGATTAGAGTTATTACAGGATGCGCTGATTGAGTGAGCGAAGCGAACGAAAATCAGCGATTGTTACCCAGTGTGCGCAACAATTTGAAAAAAAAAAACTTAATTCGGCCGAACATGGACATACACGTGATACCTAACCAGTAGAGTCGGATTGGGTAGGAAAGGGTGCCTGTGCCATATAACGAAATGACCAGGAAGGGGCGCCATGCGTTTTACAGGAAACTCTGATGAAGTTAAGGTGCCTCCGACCGTCTAGGGGTTTTGGGAAGCGCTCTAAGCTCCCCAAGCAGAAGCAAAGTCCGTTTCGAGCTCAAAAAACTTTGCTTATTTTCTCATTCTGTCGTCATTTCTGGCTTCGGAGTGCATTCTTCAACACGCATTTTACGTTTCAAGTAATGGTATTTTTGGACATTTTGGAGTGGTTATTTTTTTTTGGTGGGGGGGAGAGGAACGAGTTTAAAAAGTGTGTGAAAAATGTAAGTAAATGGAGGGGGGTGGGGAGAAGAGAGCAGGGAATTTGTACCTGAAAGGAAAGAGAATCCAAAACAAACCATTAATTTTTCTTCTCGAGGACGAGGAAAAAGTAGATTATGAAAGGGGCGCCGAAAGTATGGTAGCCAAAGGGCGCCTGATGGCCAGTCCGAGCCTGCTAACCAGCGTCGCAAACCGCACATTCAACACCACTCGTGCTAGTGCGTTAATAAAGTATTGCAAATTAAACGCTAGTGTTTTATTTAAATGCATTTCACGTCTGCAACACTTTAAACAAATGCCAACGTTTCAAAGGTTTCTAAGCTATTGTAAAACAAGTTTACGTTTTTGTCAGCTAAAAACGTTTTCTGTAGGTGTATATAGCCTATTTTAAAGCACGTGTTTATACGGTAAACCACGATGCCGACTGTATTAATTCACATGACGGCATACAATGTACAACTATTAAAAATAAGGCATTAACGTATTTCTTTGAACGCATGCTCGCCGAAGTATGAATTTTTTGAAGCCCTTAAAACTCTTAAAAAGTCCAAGAAAAACTGGGAATCAAAACCTTTTTTCCAACACAACATGCATTCGTCACTCGACTTTAGTGAAGCATTTTTTTTGTACATGCTCCCGAATGCGCTGGCTGGTTTGTAGATTTGGACTTTCCTTTTGGCGTCTCTTTGCTGATTGGCCCGTCGTTGGCTTGAGGGGTTTGTGAGGTAAGGAAGATGCGGGGGCGAGCGTTCCTCGCGGGAAGAGAAGTGAGTGCGCCAATCACGCTTGCCCGCGTCCCGAGAAAGCCTGCCACTAAATTGGATCAGCAGGCGGCCATTTGTGAACGCTTAGCGCCAAGGACCTTTTTCCTGCTCACTACTCCTCCCCCCCTCCCCTCCCGTTCTCTACGCGACACCGTATTAGGCGCTTCCACCCCCAACCCCCTCCCCTCCCTTCTAGTCCTACTCAACCTCGGCACGTGCCACTGGCGAGCTTGGAAAGCCTTGGAACCTTTTTTTTTACCCCATAGTTTATTTTTGCGTCGATTGTTAAAGCTGTGGTTTATTAATTGACGTTATTATTTAATTGAAAAGAAGAAAATGCATTCCACCGTTTTTTTCTGTTTTGCTGGTGTATTATAAATGCTATTATACGTCCTATTTCTTTTACCTCTTACGATTTTTTAGGAAAGAATACAAAAGTAACAACTTGCTTATCTAGTAGCTAATGCAAATCGTCTCGGGGGGGCTTCGCCCCCTCGACGTATTTGCATGTCTCGTGGCCAAATCATCGCAACCGTGGTTTAAAAATCGATAACCAATAGTTTTTAACCAATAACTATTACTTAGTAACAGTTCTAGTAACAGTTATTTTATTCTGACCACAATGGTTGGTATTGTTATTCTTATTGTTAAGATTTTGGTCTCACCTAGAGATCGAACTAATGAACCGATTTTGAATTTTAAAAGCTTAAAATGTAGGGGTTAACAAGAACCAGGGCCTTTTGAACGTTATTTTTGTGTGGCTGCAGTATGCTTGTTGCAGTATGTTGTTCTTGTGCTTATTGAGGCTTTGCACTCACCTAGAGATCGAACCAATGAACCGATTTTCAATGTTTATAGCTTAAAACGTAGGTATTAACATGAACCAGTAAGGACTTTTGAATGCTATTTTAGTTTGACTACAGTATGCTTGTTGTTGTCATTTTGCTTGTTGGGACTTTTCCTCTCACCTAGAGATCGAACCAATGAACCGATTAACACATTTTATCATAGCTTAATACGTTGAGTGCCCATGACGAGTTAACTCGTTATACAATGTTTCAATCCTGAAGCGATGACGATGACGTATGCACTGGCCTATTCAATGCTTGTTTTCTGATGGTGGGACATAGCTACAGCTAATCTAAAGCTGTTGGGCCATTCAGAATGCTTTATATTCGAGGTGGAAAACGGTTTTGTAGTGCTGAATACTACCACAAGATGCCAGCATGTGTCACATTTATGAGTGTGATGTTAAAGGTGACGCGCTTGCTCAGTAGCTGATGACGTGTAGATCCCTTAGTTTCGTAAGCAAGCACAATTGTGTTTTCAGTTGTTTTATAACAAAGGTCCTCTAAACAATGTATACGGTAACAATAAATAATACTTAGAAAGCTTCTACATAAAATGCCAAGTAAATCTAGACACACGCTAGTGTGTCACGCCAAGTTAGGCAACAAACATCACAACAAACATCACATCAATTCAATTGTTGAGGTTGTAAACCATTGTAGCGCGACGCCATAGCGTCAGTGTCTTATATCTTGCACATTTCAGGTACTTGGGGAAAAATAATAAGGCGATACAAAAGCTTAAATTGTCTTCAAATCGAGAGCAATGACCCACCTGACAAAAATTAACTCGTGTTTGAATGCACCGAATAATACTTTGGACGTTAAATGAAAACTTGAACATTGCTACCGAAAGTTTTTATTTAACCTTCGAATTATTAAGCGGTGCGATTAACTTGGTGAATGTTTTGGTGTGTTGATATCACTCCTTTGGAACCATTCGGAACTTGGCGACCCCTTTTACCAGTTCTGGTTTTTGATATGATATGTATGACAAGAAAACTCGTCATGCGGTACAGATAAGCTCCACTCAGAAGCTCCAGCGGTTCTATATGTTACTAATACGCTCCAGCCCGCATGGTGTGTTAACTCGTCATTGTATTTAGGTATTTTAGGGAATAATGCCCTTAGAGGGCACCAATTTTATATTATTTGTAAGAATCCAAATATAATAATCATCATATTCCAGAAAAAAAAAATGTTGGGCCAGGAGTAATGTTCAACACTCCACCTTGGACACTCAACGTGCTAAAACGTAGGTATTAATGAGGACCAGATTCGTATAACAGCTATGTTAAGGTAGTAAAAAAAATCTTGGTATTGTTGTTACATATTCTTGGTGGGAAATTTTGCTCTGACCTAGAGGTCGAACCAATGAACCGATTGTCAATTTTTACGGCTTAAAACGTATAGGTATTAAGAAGGACCATGGCTTTTTGAGCTCTTTTCATGTGTCTACAACATTCGTGTTTTTGTTGTTATTCTTGTTCTGACCTGTAGAGATCGCACTAATGAACCGATTTTCAATTTTTATAGCTTAAAATGTTGGTATTAACCGACCTTTTGAACGCTATTTTAATGCGACTACAATATTCTAGTCTTTGGTGCTCATTCTAGGACTCTTTGCCCTCACCTGGAGATCGAACCCCAATGAACCGATTTCCAATTTTCATTCTTAAACTATAAGTAATTAAGAGTGCCCAGAAACTTGTTAAATTATTTTAGTTGTTGTTGCTGTTGTTGGGACTTTTCGCCTCTGTCTGTCAAGAGAATGAATGACAGTGCTGACGAAAAAGGAAAATTCTCCCAATTGTGTTTAAAGTCTCTTATTAAGCAATAGTAGAGTAAGTATTAAGAACAGTGTAGTACTAACTGTGAAATATTTCCAAGAAAAAAAAAACAGATATAAATACGCTTAAGCGTATAAACTACGGATGTAAGCTTTAAAAAAAACTTAGGCCCGTATTCTGAACGCTGACTAAAACTCGTACTTGACTTGAAATGACGTCACACGTATTAAGTGCCATTCACCACCCGATTTCTTCCAAATGTATCCAAACGAAGTTCTGGCGGTGAATGGCACTAAATAGGTGTGACGTCATTTCAAGTCAAGTACGAGTTTTAGTCAGCGTTCAGAGTAACGGAACTTAATGTTCTAAAGGAACAGATACAAGAAAATGACATGTAAGCCATCAGCGTCGCACACTTGTTTTTTTTTGGATGCAGGAGATTCATTTACACGTATTAGTGCGACGCTCAGACGCTGGTGGCTTACGTGTCTTTGTGTGTATCTGTGCTTTTAGAGCATTAAGTTTTTTGTTTTTTTTAAGGCCGACATTTGTATTTTTTTTTAACGCTTAAACTAAAAGGACATACCTTCTGACTAATTTCAAGCATCCTGCTCGAAATAGTTTTTGCGACATTAGAGCGAATGTATCAATCCCATTTCTTGCGAACGGGAAAATAGGAAAATGAATGCCTTTACAACATTTACACACGTCTGAACTAATGTTGTAAAATTGAGCCATACCTGAAAGCCAGCCGGGCGAGGAATGTACCTTTAAGTGTTTTTTAAAAATACTAATTAGATTTCTTCTCAACAACATTGTTTCTCTTCCCGCGTTAATTCTTAGTTTGAAACCTTGTATGTAACATTAATTCTCTACTACAATCGGCTAATTGCGGTAAATTTCCTCATTATAGTTTCATTTGTACGCTGAACTTCTTTTTTTTTTTTTGCCCAAAATACAATTAATCAGAGCGCTTTAGTTTTTAGGAATTGATGATGATGAAGTCGAAAGAGCTCTTCATTATTCCTTCTAGTTTTAATAGCTCAGCCGCCATTAGCCAAAAAAAATGGCTTTTCCTTCCCTCCATTGCAATGAAAATCCAAGTAAATTAGGTTATAATTAGTGTCGAGAGCTAAAAGGTGGGGGGGATGGGGTCTAGGGGGAGGACTGAAAGGAGGGGAAGTGGAGATGGAAGAAAATGGCGTTACGACGAATGAGGTTTAAAAAAATGCTGTGAAATAAATGAGTTGTCATGATTTATTTGTTTGCCTGTTACAAAGGCTGGAAAAGATTTTTTTTGAAATTTTACAATAGTTTAACAACTTGTTATTCGAACTATTTTTCAATGGTGGCATGCTTAAGCATGTTTATTTCGACCACCTTAATAGAGTCAAATAAATACAGACGCAAACCTATTTACGTTGCGACTTGGACTTAAATGTCAGACTTGCCTGAGTGGGGAATTGAACCCACGCCCTTTGACAGCAGATGCCGCGATCCTACAGCGTTGAGTCATATACTGACACTGCCTAGCATTTGCTTTCAAAGGTTTGGTTGGACCTCGGCAATCGGTTTCAAAGGTCGTGGGTTCAATTCCCCACTCAGGCCGTCTGACATTTTTTTACAATTAGGAACAAATGATTGTATACAATAAAAAAAAATCCAATTTTAAAGCATAAAACAAGATCATAAAGATACAAGATGAATCCTTAGTCTCGATCAAAACTGTTGTAAGAAAGTACTAAGGCTTAAGCCTATAGTAATAAATTATGAAGGCTTAAGCAAAATAGAAATTTATTAATATACTGCTCTCCAATTTTTCGCTTACTTTGGCCAAAACTGGTCAAAGTAGTAAGTTCAATTGGTAGCTGGTTAAAAGTTGTTGGTATACACAGAAATAGTAGAAAATGCAGTTCATACGACTAAGGCGGCTTTTTAAACCCCAAAGCAAAATTTAAGCAAACTGTGGCTAAACTGTATGCACTTCAAAATAACAAGCAAATAAAAAATAATAATTACAACAACAAAAAAAGGGTAAATATTCACGAATCACAATGTTTAAGGAAAAAATAATAAAATTAACTTACGGACATTAGTAAAGCAATTTTAGAAAAAAAAATTAAGTGTAAACACAAATGGGAAATGAAACGAAGACAAGGAAAAGACGAAATCGGGAAGAGAGAGAGACAAATAAAATGGGACAAGGAGAGGGGGTGGGAAGGGGGAAGAAAAACTGAACTAAATTAGTCAATGTCAAACGCTGCTTTGGCAAGAGTGATCACGAAGCTTTGTATTAAAGCTTCGTTTTAATCATTTTAACGCTCACTTCTTTTAATACAAAGCTTATAATAAAAATAAATAATCTAAAAACTTTCGTTTTTTGGTTTTTTTATTTTTATTATACTTGTAAAAACCTTTAAGATGTTGCACGAAACAGGACCCCCCACATCAAAGTAAGGGCCCGGGACTAACTGCAACAGTTGGCCCCCTCCCCCGACTGAAATCGTAAAAAGGGTGCACTATGTTGCAATATTCGTCGGCCACTATTTTGCTTAATGGGTTGATTCATTCATTAATCCGGGCTGCTTACGTTTGAAGACTTGTCTGCCTGACATGCTGCATGCTTGCACTACAGTGCTCCTGCTCCGTGCTAGTTGCCGTTGGATTGGAGTTGTCGTTTGTTGGGAGTATATAAAAAATTCACAATACGCACAAATCGACTACATTACTCACAGTCATCAAAGCTCACAATTGCGGAAAACAAATTTAGGGGGCCGTGCTGGCCCCTTGAGTGACCGGGCCTGGGTACAGTGGGTGCACCTGACCCCCCCCCCCCCCCGTAGTGGGGGCCCTCCACGAACATCTTATGAGTCAGGTCGGCATTCAAGGGGGATTGTCACCAACAGACAATTTGCGGCATCTATACCCATTTGCCGATATCTAGTTCTATCTATAGCCTTTATTTTCAACACACAAATAAATTTCTTTTTATGAAACAAACAAGCCACGTGCCTCCTTAATTATCGAGTGTAAAGTTGGTGCACCCACGTGCACGGAAGAAAACGGTAAAATTAAGCCTAACGACGTCACGGGCGTTTTTTTCAGTATATTGACCGTTTTGAAACGCAGATTTTGAACCGCTAGATGGGCGCCATTTAGTGACAGTGATATATCGATAACCTTGAGATCGCTTGCTCCCTGGTGCACGTGGATGCACGTGGATGCACCAACTTTACAGTCAACAATTTAGGAGGCACGTGGCTAGTTTGTTGTGCATAAAGAAATATCTTTGCGCATACCTTCGCTTGTTGAAATCAAGTGCTACATAGAACTAAATAATGGGAGACGGCGCTAGATGGCACAATCTGTCATTCGGTGACCTTTAATCATTGTTGCTAGTGCTGCAGTTCGCTCGTGTATATTATCTTGGTTGTTTCCAAAACCTTTCATCTCCTTTTCGGTTGTTTTTTTTTAACATGCATCCCATTTTAAATTATGCACACAAATAAGATTTTAGATTTTTCCTTCCCTTTCGTTTTGTTAACTTTTTTTTCCCCGCCTTAAATTTGCACGCCATTGTGGTGTTGGTTTTTATATATTCTTCTTTTTAACAATTTTTTTTTTTATTTTTGTACTGAGTGCTTCGTTTCATTTTCTTGGGAAAATGTTTCCCTCTACGGTCCTTCATGTTGGTTTTTTCTTTTTTTTAGCCTTTCTGTTTTCGTTCCACTTCCTTCCAACAACAGCAAATTCATGCAGTTGCCGCCAATTTACATCTCAAACATGTTCGGCCATTACTCCTGGCCTCTCGTGGCCTCTGCTGTGGCGCCAGCAGCCCAAGTGCGCCGATGCGCTGCAACCGGAAGTGACGTATAATGCCGAGCAGCCATACGCAATCATGGCGTCCAATGTGGCCCCGGCCAGACCAATACAAGATTGCGCTGCTCTCGTTCCCGTTCTTGCCAGCCGACGACCCTCCCCCGGGCTCTATTTTAATTCAGTCGCTGTGTTTTTATTGACTTGGGCGTGCAAAAGGTTTTATGGTCGTCAGCAGGGAGTGAAGGAGAGAGTGCATCTTGTACTCAGACTCCGCCGCTGTCGCCGCACGCATCTACCGTCGACTGACTACGTACACTCACTCGCCCGCCCGCGTTTCTGCATCGATTTGGCCGCTTTTATTTTATTGTCCGACCAAACGATGTACAGGCGGATGCGCTTTTGTTCCCCCGTGGCGCCCTCTGGCAACGGGCGACGGCAGTACGAGCGCCGTAATCCACTCGCCGTGGCAAATAATCTAAAATCACTACGCAGCACGAACGCCGTGATGCCGCCGTCTGGCACGGCCAGTCCTACCTTTTTAACGTTTTGCCATGCGGGTGTGCGGGGGGTAGGGCAAACTACCATCTCTGAGGTGCGAGCAGGTATTGCAGATCCTGTCGCGGACGCCACGCTACTATCGTTCTCTCCCTCCTCCTCCCACCCCCCCCCCTTTTTTTTTTATTCAGTCCTTTCCGGGTTTTTTTTATTCTCCCGCTTTTCCTCACCCATCCACTCTTCCACCCGTTTTCCCTTTGCCTAGATTGAACCCGTAATGCGGCCATTCGCCGCGGATTCGGAGTCCCCGACGGTTGGCCGCGCTAAATTGATATTAGGTTTTTAATATTTGATATTTCTATCATGAGGCTGGCTGCCGGGGCGGCCCGTGCCATAATCAGCCCGTTTGTATGCCGGCCCTTCCATGGCGCAACGTGCCTGTGCCAGGCCTCTAATCCTATTACTGCTGCAATTTGTGAAAGTTCATAGATTAAAATTCGCTGCTGCCGAAAACGGAGGAGGTGTAGAGAAGGGTGGGATGGGATGGGTAAGCGGTCGAAGAGGGGGGTATTGGGGGGAAAGGGGAGGGGGTGGGTAAGAGTAGAAAAGGGCACCCGTGAGACAGAAGGAACCGGCTGGATCATACAGTGAGTCAATAGAAGTCATGTGTGACTCGTGCTGGCGCGTGGAAGGGCCCATGATGTCCCGTTTGTCCACTAACTCGCTGAATTTCAATGACCACCTTACACATTCTGCTGAATGGCAATATCAAAGGGAAAACGGATTTTAAAGTAGGGAGGAGAAACGGGATTCCAGGCAGACAAGAACTCTTAAAAAATTGTAGAAAGGAAAAGAACGAACTTGAAAAGGGTAAAGTCAAAACACTTTGTGTCGTGAAAGTACGATCATTTTGTGCTGTTAAAGTCAAAGGCTTCTAACACGAAGAACGCTAGCTTGTTGATTGTGTTAACAACAAACACATTTGGAGAAAGATAGGCAGATAGGTGGATTACTACATCTCAAAGGTTTTGTCGTACATTCCTGCAAATCAGTGGAACTCAAACAATAAAAAAAGGAAATCAGAGCAGGTTGTTACCCGATTCAAGTTTGTGATTTTTCGTGAAATTGTGGTTTAGCAATTTCTAGTTTGAAAAACGTTTGAACTTATGTTTGAAGTAGCTTTTTGTGTGTGTGTGTGTGTGTATCTGATGGCTGTGAAAACAAACAAAAAAGGTGACAAATTCTCTGTGTTTTCATTTAATAATATTTTTTTTGTTAAAACCCACACCACACACGAGCAATGCTTTGTGGTGGGTACTGAATACTGAAGTTGTTAAATTAAAAAAAAAAACCCCTGTGTTGTACGCATTTTAGGCTGATGAGAATAAACACACAAACAGACATGTGGACATGTGCTCTGCTTTAGGAAATAATCAAACCACAACGTTATTAATACCAAGCTGAGTGGTGGTTAGTTATCCATTATTTTGTTGGGTACGGAAGTTTTGGCTTACATTAAAATGCTGAGTAATTTTCGGCTAATTATTAAAACCCTACTTCACCTATAGTATGTGGTGAGTTTATTTGTATTATTTGGTGAGAAAATTTTATTTCGTTTTGTGAGTCCTAATACTAAATAATTTTTCAAACGTTAAACGAAGCATTGTATGGAGACTCAAACCCGTTGAAAGAAGTACATTTCTGATTAGTACTTGCGATGTGTATTTCTTTGACAGTGTATGTACCGAGGCGTACCATAGGGTATTCTCAATTAGAATGGAGCCGCTTTCCACGCGCGACAGTATTATATCCTTCCACCACGTTTCGGCAACACAAAAAGGTCCTCTTCGTATTATTTCATGAAGTCATTGGCTCAGAGATAGTAGGTAGTTGTACCATATTTTAAAATTCACAAAGCATAAAGGCCGGTTGCCACCAAATTAGCATTGCAACATCTAGGCCTATCTAGTTTTCTCTCGCAGGAGGCAATGAATGCAAAAAGCAAAACTTTTAAAGGCAACAAAAAACCCACGTGACTCCTTAATTATTGAGTAAAAATTTGGTACGCCCTCGTGCACCTAGAAACAAGCTGTAAAAATTAACGATACTGATGTCACTAGATGGCGCCACGGAAAAATATAAAGGAAATACCCTGGCGCCATCTAGTGACACTAATATCATTATTCTTTATAGCTTGTTTCCAGGTTCACGAGGGCGTACCAAATTTTTACTCAATAATTAAGTAGGCACGTGGCTTGTTTGTTGCGTTTAAAAATTTTTCTTTGTGCATTCATTTGCTTCCTGCGAGAGAAAACTCATTAGGCCTAGATGCTGCAAAGCTTATTTGGTGGCAACCGGCCTTTAAGGTCAGTTTTTTAAAAGTTCTAATAAACAGTCATGAAGTGATTCCAATAACGACATTAACGTATATCTGTTTAGTAATGGTACTAAAAAATGGGGACTATTTCTCTTGAGCGGATTCATGCCCTTTGGCACGAATCCGTGATTTTTGGAATTTATCATAGGGAATAAACGAATTGGGCCTGACTTAAAAATCTTATTTCCGTCAAGTGACAAGCATTCTTGTACATGGTGATAAGGACCTCATCTAATACAATTATACATATATTTAATGCTTCTCCCATGTTAGTAGTGAAGTAAATATTTCAAGAAAAGTTAGGTATGTTAGTAAAGCTACTTCATACAACTTGTTGAATGTAACACCGGTAGCATCCAGATGAATGTAGAATCAGCCTGTTCAAGTTAAACGCATGCGCGAGGTACCAGGTTCAAATCCTGGACAAGAGCCCCCCCCCCCCCCCCCCATCCCACCAATTTATGTTACTATTGAGAATGAGGACGCAAGATGTCTCTCTTCACGTCTCATAAATGGGGTGGCCCACAAATCTAGGGGGTTTGCGGCCAAGTGTCACTCAAATTTGGCACGATCCGGAATGTTTTGTCTCATCCCAGTCTTGCGGCTCCTGCGTGTAGATTTTATGCAGATTTTATGCAGATTTCCAGACAATGGCGTCGGGGGGGAGGGGGGGGGGAGAGGTGATCCTCCTATCCGAGCGTGGTCGGCAGTCAGTGTGATGCATTGGATGGCGATTTTCGTCTGCCAATTGAATACTAGCACGGCCTCTGCCGGTATTCAGCATGTAATGGTCGTTACACAGGGAAAAGATGGCCTTTTCCTTATTGTCAGTATTTTCAACTGGTTGTTTCCCCAGTTTTCGGCCGTCTCCCCGCCTCCTTTCCTCCCTTCCTATCCTCCTACCCGTCTCCATGCTTCTCTTCCTCCCCTTTACTACACGTATAGTCGAATTTGGATGGTGAGCGTTTTCGGAAATACACCAAACATCTCAGCGACTGATTCCCAACAAAAGTGAGCGCTGACATTAACAGTGATGTCAAACTAAAATTGTTTTAGAACGTACTCACTGGATGCATCGATAAATAAAATGGCGGCCAATCTCACGAAAGATTATGTTTTTGCTCCCCATCACTTGCTCACCTGAGTTGTAGCGAATATTGGTACATCTGACTGGGCCTCAACACTAACGCCACAGCTAAGGGAGAAGCTACGATTTTACATGTGGGCCAGATTTTAGTTTAAGCTTAGCTGGTGAAAAAATAGGCAAAAATCTGGGTTCGTTCCGGATGTTTTAATGATTATAAACAGGAGCGTTGCAAGGCTCACACTTACATGGGCAACTCTTTGCCTTAGCTTAGGGCGTAATTTGGAATGCCAAGGAAACTAGGCTTACTTAGGGTCAGATTAAATCGCAGGAGCGTACGGTAACGAGGGGGGGGGATATTTCTAATTAAATTGGCCGAGATTACCTTGTGGAGTGGGATGGTGAGAGGACAGTGGCGGATGTTGAGAGCACCGGGCAATTTACTTAAAACTACTAAAAACTACAGGCAATTTGCATTTACACATTGTTACAATAAATGGTCACACAACATCATTCAGCAAACAGTGGAGATTGATTTGATTTGATTTGATACAGAGCGTTAACCATACAGATTATTTGCCCCAAAAAAGCACACCAAATACCACAACAACAAATAATTCACAAACCACCAAAAGATTACTTTCGAAGCAACAATGGGTAGTTAAAATATGACGTCTTCTTAATCTTGTACTTGAATTCGCAAGTGATGTCATCAATGGGACTTCGTTGGGGCGGCATGGTTTCAGCATTGTAGTCCGAAATAAATCTCGCAACATAATCACCCTTGCGTTGTCTAGTGCGCCGGCCCATGAGAACGTTTATTATTTATGGCCGCGTGACTTGCTACATTCTTTTAGCTTAGTGGGGACATTCTGCGCCGTCACAACTATCTCCACCATCTTTAATTATGTTTTCGTAAATAATCCTAGCGAAGACCAACTGCAAGTCCGCCATCTTCATTTGGTGGATTCGGTGGAAAAATCACCTCCTGCAGTCGATGAGTACCATGCCTCAACAGTGACGTCATGCTGACGTATAAGAAAATTCACGGCGTGTTTTAAGAATTTCTTTGATAAGGCGGGGCTTCAGCGATGAGTTGTTTGGTGAGTTTATGAACCTGCTTATTGATGCACAAATTCAGCTAACTAGTGGCGTAACTACAGTGAGGCAGAGGAGGCAGCCGTTTCCGGCCCCACCGACTTTGTGGGGGGAGGAGGCTAATTGGCCCCAATTTAAAATTTGTAACCGCAAAATATCAGAAGTAAATTATTGCTACAGGTTCGTGAAAAAATGTGTCTTGTTTACGAAAACCTAATTGTTTCATTCTCCCCCGGGGGGGGGGGCCCGCGGGGCTTCACTGGGCTCTCGCCTTATGTGGCAAAAAATATAATTTTTTTTAATTAAGGGCCTCTACTAGGCTCTCGCCTTGTGGCAAAAACTGTGTGCAAAAACTGCAAAAACTGGGAAGCGACCGATAAAAAAAAAACGTGCAATTATTTTAGGCTCTCTCTCACATTGTGTTGCAAAAACAATATTTTTTATGAAAGGGAGGGGGGTGCCTTGCGTGGCAAAAGTGCATTTCTATTTTTAATGGAAGGGGCCCTCCACTGGGCTCACCTCGTGTAGCAATAACTGAATTTAACAACAAAAAGAAGGGGGGGGGGGTCCTCTTCACTGCCGCCTCCGGGCCGTAATTTAGAACGCTCCAACATGTTGCTATTTTTTTTTGTACGTACACTGTTCTGGCTTTTATTATTACATGTTGAAGTTAATTTAGCAAACCCAATGCGCCCGGAGTTTGTCATCAATTGCACTGGCTCCTCATGTAAGAAGTTGGCCATCCATTTTCAATCACTGTATGCGATTTCCATTTATCTATACATTTATAGTCTTTTTATAGTTTTATACTGGAATGGCACCTACATGAATACCATTGATCCTGTTATTAAACTTCAAACCCGAATTGTTAGAACGCTTAGGTTCAAAAAGCAACGTGACCCCGGTTTTCCACTTTATGAATAGCTAGGTATTCTGCCTACCCGCTATCTGTACGTCTATAGAACCCTTATTAATTTTTGTAAAAATAGTGCTCATTTTTTTTTTATTATTCTTGTGACGGATTACCACACTAGGAATAAATCCAGTTTTTATGTTGTAAAACCAAAAGTTTCTAAGGAAAGACTCCACAAATACAGTTAATTTCTTCCTAGTAAATTTTTAATTCATTGCCAACCGAAATTAAACTTATTACTCGGCTGAAATCATTCAAAAAACATTTGTTTTAAGTGTTTATTAGATCAAAACCCTATGAGCTTAGCAATGATGTTTAGCATTATGAATTAACATCGACAACTTTTCTTTTTTGGTTACATTGATTTCTAGTACTCGTACATTTTTCCCCACTTTTCCTTATTAATTTGTTCTTAATCATGCTTTGTTTGAGTTTGGAAACCCTGTTTTCCATATTAATCACTGTTTTTATTCACATTTTTTTTTTAAATGTTTCGTTTTTTTTTCTGCACGACCCTAAAGCTTGTAGCACACTACTCCGTTCCGTTCCGTCACGTTACGTCACAGGCCGTCAAATTTCTATTTGGATTAAAAGCATGTAAATTAGAGGAGCCGCGTGTACTGCTTCGTCCCGTTCCGTGATGACCCGTCGGCTGACGGACGGGAGTGTCGAGGCAGAACCCCTTCAGTCAAAAACTGATGGCATCGGAGAAGTGTACGCACCTGCCATCAGTCGACGGCCGTCGTCGTCCGTCACGCGCCATTCCTCTATTAAATACAGACGCGAACCTATTTCAGTTGCCTTCTGGTCTTAAATGTCATCATGCCCGAGCTTAAAGAATTCATCCCTAATTTGCTACGACTTTATATTCAATGGCCTACTCAAGATCACTACAAGTCCTTCTTCATTTGCATTGCCACTTTAGGCGCGATCAAATTTAAAAGCTCAGCGGAGCCGACTGAAACGGTTAGTAACGGAAGCAATGTGCGCGGGACCATTTGTTGCCATCAGTCGTCGGAACGGGACGGAACGGAGTAGTTTGCTACAAGCCTTACCCACACGCGAGCATCTGCTCTTGAGGTGTGTGGTTCGCCTTTTACCAATGCCTTCCTTGTAAACTGCACCGTAATAAATTCAAATCAATTAGGGGTGTACCGGAATATTTCTTATGATGGGGGGGAGGGGATTGAGGGTTAATGGCGCGTCGACAACTTGGTCATTAGCGCCAACCTCAGTCACAGTGCCGTGGTTTCTTATGATGGTCTGGTCGTTAACGGGAAGAAAATCGTTATCCCGTTTCCCGTCCGAGAATAACACGTTCGCTATACGAGGTTCACATCAAGTTAACTTTTTCTTCGTACCGTCCTATCACAATTCGGCTCACGTTTAGTTGGCTGTGAAGCAGTGCTTTCGAAAGCCGTGCTTTTGCTTGCTCTCGCTCTACCCCGTCTTGGCGCGGACACCTTCTCTTGTTGCGGGCAGCCCACCTTCGGGCGGTCACTTGACATGCTAGGCAGGAAAGACTCTCCTCCGACTCAATCTCGCCAAAGCCCGAATCTGTGGTCGGCGCCAAGACCCAACTTTCGATCGTGGTTGGTTGGTTGGATAGTCAAGGGTGCCTGGGGTATTGATCTACGTAACTCGGAGCGTGTTAGACCAGAGTTGGACCTTCGCTGTACGTCCGAAGATACTGTTTGGGGATCGTGTTTAGGGATACTGTTGGAAAATACTCCTGTATAACGTCTTATCAGGAGTGGTATAATGGTTGGCCGGTAAGGCCTAACGCTGGAGCGTCTATGCATCGATGTCAGGGATGGGCACAATGCTCACAACAAGTCAAGTCAAATCCATTTCTAGCTAAATACCGTTGATAAGCAATTCCATTCCAGATCAATTCCGTTTCATAACTCAAGAGTCAGTTCCTACCCATTCAAATCCTGTAACTGAGTGTATTCGGGAAGTCAGCCTCAACTTACCGCATGCAACATGGTGTAGCATGACAGTTGTAGAATTGGTGATCGTAATTACTTTCAAGGGTTTAACGCATAGTAAAATTACGATATGTTTGTTTTTTGACGTAATAAACACTGTTGCTAGATTGGGGTTTACCCCGAGCCCTAGAGGTATAATTGATTGCCGTTGGGGGAAAACCGGGGTGGAAATATTTGGGAGGAAAAACGCGGGTGAAAAAAAAATGATGGCTAAGTCTAGAGTGGCAGAATTTATTGGTTTTACTTCCGTGTTACCCTGTTATCATTCATGAGTCATTACTCTGAGATAAGAAATTATTAAGAAATTAACGTCTCACTAAATGCACGTCTTACTAAATGTAGGCTTATGTCGCAAGTTACAACAATAAAACTTGTTACTTTGTCACTTGTTATGCAAATTATTTTGCATCGACTTTCTTTTAAGTAACAAAAACTGTACGTTGTGTTTGTTTAGCACTACGCAAAGGAAGATTAGTAGTTACTTCCATAGTGATTTTTTTTTTTACATGATTAACTCGATTTGCGATTTTTACGTAAGTTTGCAAACAGTCGGATTTACATTGCATTTGCGTAGGTGCAGTTTGGGAAACTGAGCCCCCCCCCCAAAAAAAAAAAAAATCTGCACGCAAAATAGAAACGGGCTTGTAATTATTTCCATTTACCAGGCAGAAACAAACAGGCTTATCTGAATGTCACATTTTCTCTTTACGAGACTTCAACACAGCAAAGTCAACGGTTATATCGCTGGAATCCTGGTTGCGAATGATGTTGTATGATTCAACTAACATGGCTGGTAATGCGTTCAGTTTCTCTTCTAGCCGGTAAAAAGGGAAACGTGGAAAAGTCAGGGGAAAATCCTAGGAATTTTCTGGAAAGATTTTCTGGTGAAGCAAAAACTCCTTAGTCAAGAGTACATGCTCATTTTTGCACGAGATACTGCTTCTGTGAAATTAAGCGATGAATTGATCTTCCGTATCTCCCTGTCAATTCATTTAGCTATTTAATATTTATTTCCCGCATTACATTTGATTTCATGGGGCAAGGTGCGTGATGGTACTACAACTCTCTGAAATCCCGGGTTCCAGCTTGCCTCAGCCAACCCTAGCATTTTCTAGAAGAAAAGGGCCCTGCGATGCCCCGTGCCCATGTCTGTTGAGGCATGTAAAAGTTCCTACGAATTTCTGAATAGTATTACCTAGCAAAATTGTCCATTTTTTTCCGTCTGGCCTCACGCCTTCATGCTAAGAGCACGCCAAACTTTCAAATTATATTTGATTTTACGACGCTGCATTGAATTTATTCTTGCTTTAACTTAAGATGTGAAGGTATGACTGTATTTCAGTTGGATTGGTTTATGGTTCCAATTATCGATTGGGTAAAAAGAGTAGAAGAGTATTTTATAAATACCAGTTATGCCAGCGCGATTTTTTATTTTGAGTCGTACTGCACGTTCCTTTGTACTGAATAAAAAAAACCGTGAAAAGACCTATCAGTTTTAGTCTAGAAAAACCGGGTAAATACAATTAAAATAGGTAGCAACTGAGTTCAACGAAGCTTCTATCAAAACCGTCTAAGTAAACAAATATTGCTTTCCTTGCTTTTCTCACGTCTTATGTCAGTGTACGGTCAGGAGGCAAATATTAAGGCATAATCTGTGTGAAACTTGAGGCCCCCTAGCTTCTTAACGCCACTGTTCGCCACTGTTAACGCCACTGTTCGCAAATGAGGAAGGGAAAAAACACGTTTCTTTATCATTAAGTTGCAATTTTGCCTTAGGAGTCCTGTGCGCTTAATAACGGAGTTATTACGGTATTTTTATTTTCGTTTTTATTTTTATTTATTTTTGTAATAAATTTTAAGGGAAAACGTTTTTCCTTAACTAAGAATAATGAAAAACAATTTTTAGGGGTTTTCTAGGGAAGCAACGCCGTGATTTCGGGGGCAAATTTCAGGGTTTCTATGTGCATGTTAACAAAACACAATACATGGTAAAAGTCAGAAAGTGTTACACAAACTTCACTAAATTATAAATTATAATATTATTATAAACTGCAATATACAGTATTCCTATAATAAAAGACTAAAATAAAGCCTTATTTTAAAAACCAATTTTTTACTTCTTTCCTAAACTTATAAATTGTAAGTTCTTTAATTCGACTGATAATTTATTAAACACTTTTGGAATTACTTACTCATCCCACGTTTTCCATATGAGTTTCTGTATGAAGGCATCCTTAACCAATTATTATCATTCCTTGCACCTATCATTATATTTCTTTGCTTGTAATTTTGCAATTTAATAACTTAAATAATGCAGTTTGGGACTGATAAGAAGTTTGATGGAAGCAGCAGGGTTGTCGGCCACTTATACTGTTCCATTTATATTAAAAATATTTATGGGCATGGCGAACAAATACAGTGGATTTAAATTTTCATTTTATTTTTTTCTCAATGGGCCGTGTAGTGCATATTTTGGTCTTTTCAAAAAAAGTTCAACGTCTACTTCATTTAAGATGTGCCGCAAAGTGTTAATATTTTTTTTCGGTTACCATGTTCGACGGAAACGAATTTACTATGTAACAATTAAACAGTAACAGTAAAAAAAATAATAATAACCCCAAAACAAGGAACAACTGTTAGGCCACTGGTCAGCAATATTTGAAACAAGTTGTGTGAAAATTTCCTCTATACTGATGAATTTATCAAGTCTGTTTTTAAATAAAAAAAACGTCAGGGGCCCCGACACAAGTTTTCAGATAACGATTTCCACAAAATAACACATTACTTAAATTAACACAGGTTGGCTTGAAACGGTACTTTGTTTGTGATCTTAATTTTGTCAATTGGATTGCAATCGCGTGTGCACGATCGCAACTGTAAAAATCATTATCTCATTGGGTGAATTTTATTCGCGCTTGTGAAAAACTGATTCGTAAACATAAGACTTTCTGGGCGACTTGCAGCTCTTGCGGTATCAACCTTTTTAGATGTATGCTTTGTCACCTTGACATAATTTCACTAAGTACTTAATCTCAAAAAGCTTATTGAAGTGACCTTTTTTCTTTAGGTTGGTGTCGAGTAAGGATTGTATGCTAATCTTGACGGGGAGAAGGAGGGGGGGTGGGGCGGAATGGTGGGGCGTGCGGGGCGGGCCCGGACTGATGATGCGTGACAGGGGGGTGACGCGCCGTGATGGATGAACGATCCCGAGAGGGTGACGGGGGTGTGGTGGGTGTCGGGGTGTGTTGCTGATGAGGCTGGATGCCTGGACGACTGACGCCATGAGTTAGGAGGGAAGGGAGGGGGTGTGGGGGGGGGTTTTGTTTTTGGAGGGCGCGCATGCAAATGAGCTGCCAAACAACCCTTTGGGCCTCTGACCCGAACGAGGGGCATGATGGGAGTTTGCAGGTCGAAAGGAACAGCTTTGTTGTAAATGATAGAACGGAATAAATAACGAAGGGTTAAGTGGGGGGAAATGGCGGGCGAGTATGAAAAGCAGATGTGGTGTGTTTTTCAGTCATATTTACACACGTTTTGTGGCACTTGAGAAATATTTTACGTTCTTTTTTGTTTAGCCTAAATCTATTGCTTCAGAAAGATTTGTAAATGCCAGATCGAGTGAGAAGGACAAATATTTATAAAACTGAGCTCACAAACAATCAAGTTATATAAATTATCTTACTTTGGATTTCTTAGGTTTAAAACATGTTCCGCGCTAGTTCAATCGTGTTTTACTTAACACTTGTCCTTCTTGATTTGACGATTTTTCTTCTTGATTTTTAAGCTCGTCCTTCTTGATTTAACGATTTTTCTTCATTTTAATGATCGTCCTTCTTGATTTAACCTTGTCTTTTCTGATTTAACGCTTGCCCTTCTTGATTTTTAACGCTCGTCCATCTTGGTTTAATGCTTGTCCTTCTTGATTGTAACGCTCGTCCTTGCTGATTTAACGCTTATCCTTCTTGATTTAACACTAGCCCTTATTAATTTAATACTAGTCTCTATTAATTTAACAACTTGTTCTACTTGATTTAAAACGTCTTCTTCATTTAACGCTTGTCCTTCATGATTTAACACTCGTCCTTTTTGATTAACCGCTTGTCCTTCATGATTTAACACTCGTCCTTCATGATTTAACACTCGTCCTTCTTGATTAACCGCTTGTCCTTCTTGAGTTAATTCTAGTCCTTATTAATTTAACCATTTATCCTTCATGATTTAACACTCCTCCTTCTTGATTAACCGCTTGTCCTTCTTTAGTTAATTCTACTCCTTATTAATTTAACCACTTGTCTTTCTCGATTTATCATTCGTCCTTAATGCTTGAATACTTGTACTTTTTGATTTAACACTCATCCTTATTGGTTTAACGCCTGCCCTTCTTGATTTAACACTCGTCCTTCTTGATTTAATACTTGTCCTTCTTGGCTCTAAAATTGCCCTTTATTTAATGTTTACTTTTTAATTTTAAAAAACATTGTCCATGTTCATTTGCTCTTGATTTGTTTATCTGTCAACTCATATCAAATTATGATCTAAGTTTCTAAAATCAAATGCTGTTAAAATGAAAACGATTTACGCAAATAAATCGCCAAGTAAAAATTGTATGATAATTAACTAAAGACTTTTGAAGTGTAATGACAAAATGGTAAACCCACCCTGTCAAATTTGTTAAAATGATCAACGTGCCACTAAGGTTCCTGCGCATAAGAACGGACATTACGCTGCCAGCAGTTTACTTATGTACTGAAAATACTTAAACCGTTGAAGCAGTGAAATTACTGGAAATCCCTGGAAACATCAGCTATACAAAGATGTATTCAGAACGAAATGTGGACGAGGAAATTATTGAAAAAAAAATTAGAAAATAATTAGGATATGATAACTGAATGAAACAATCACGGATACAGGGTTCACCTACTCCTTGCATCAGAGCTAAAACCATAAATCGATGACAATTCATTTTTAATTGTGGCCCTAGTCGTTGTGATAACGAAACGATATGTTTTATTTTATGTAGCCGACAGTCGACATTAATGCTTAACGGTACATACATTCCGCCCGCTTTGATTTCCTGTATGGCTCAGTTTCGCAACATTACTTCAGACGTGCGCAAATGTTGCAAAGTCGTTCATTTTCCTGTTTTTCCCCTCGTGAGAAACGGGATTGCTACATTCACTATAACCAATGTAAATGCTCGGCAAACCCATCGACTCACGAAACATCTTGTTAGCCGACCATAGAGATATTAATTAGGCCTAAGTTCAAGGCCGATTGAGGACCTGTTGCTTCAAGCAAGGATGCTTCCATATATATTTCATATGGTTTGGCAATGTGCTCTGTTTGCAATGCTATTGCCGGGGGCTCCGCCAGTTCCGCTCACACGATGGCGCCAGCAGCAAGTTAAAGTTAGCGGCGGCGCCAAATTAGTATTGCGGTGATAAGGGAAAGGCTGCGCCGATTGCTTGTTTCGTGCTAGGATTCAAAACGTTTGTCAACAGAACAAATTCCTTTGAAGAAGATTCGTGCAACACTATAGGCTTAACGTCTGGATACGAGATATCTCACGAAATGATCGGGAGTTGACAAAAAAAGACGTTGATTTGGAGCATCACTTTGCACCGGTTAGTTCTATCTTGGTTCTATGTATGTCCACAAACTAGCGGTATCATTGGAATGCATGCACGCATCTGACAAACACTGTCAATGTATTAACTACGTTTTTTGTTAATCCTAGATTTACACCCGCTTCAGGCGGACACGTGTTAATTTAACTGAGACCAGTTTTCGCCTCGTCATGATTTGATTGTCGAAAGTAATAGAACTGCCGAAATCACGAGACGGCAACTTTCGATTTAACAGTTGGCGTCGTCTAACAGTTTTTCGTGGAGTTATGT